>JBBMFX010022338.1:0-12384 GCA_037832545.1 Rhabdalestes septentrionalis | reverse complement strand
TAAACGTATTCCCTTATCCACATTTAATAGAGCCAGAAGTACTAAGAGGAAGAATAATTGCTACCCATCTTTCTTATTGTTCAGCTCAATATTTATTTGTCTTTCTGGAGGACTAAATTAAAGATGCAGTGTATATTTTATATATGTATTGCAAATTTCCCACTTGTGGGACTAACAAAATGTATCTTATAGTATTTTCGTGAACTGTTCAGTCTCATCACCTGCAGGATATGTAGTACGCGGTTTCTGTAGCATGCAAACATACTAATAGACAATGCACTGAGGAAAGGTACACCAAAAGCACCATTTATTTAAGCTGAATATTTCATTCAGGATCAAAAAGCACCTTAAAGTCCACTTTGTTTATGTTTAGCTGCCTAGCTAATCAGCAAGCTAACTGCTATCACCTCATTCACACATGACACAAAGCCGTAACACAGACCAGCTTAATTTTACAACAAAATATAACTATATGTACTATACGTACCTAAATCTGAGGATTCGCCACGGCGAGAAAAGCCTAAGAGCCACAGCAGCCATAAAAACACAGTGCAAAGCTCAGCCCTGTATTAAAGTCACCTTCCTGATGAATGAACTAAAGCCTAGTGTTCATTGCCCAATCAAAACGCCTCATTTGGCTGTCAATCATATATTTAGCCCGCCTACTTTGTTCTGTATCCACCAATAAAAGTGGAGTTGGGTCCCTGTCCTCTTACTTCACTACCCCGCACATGCATTGCATGTCCAAAATTATTGGGACAAACCTGTGTTTCAGGATTTGGTCAAAGCCTTTACGTCCAGTGAGGAGCATACGTAATGTTTCAGCACATTCTGACAAGTTTGTGGACACTGTTTGGGGAAGGCCCTTTTCTGTTCCAACATGGATGTGCCCCAGTGCACAAAGCAAGCTCCACAAAGACATGGCTGGTTGAGTTCAGTGTGGAAAAACTTGACTGGCCAGCACAGAGCCCAGACCTCAACCCCATCCAACACATTTGGAATGAATTGAATGAAATTCACCTTAATAATATAATCGTTATCCAGTTTCATGGTCAACTGCGAAAGTAACTGCAGTTTCAGAGTAGTTATAGTCCTCATAACCAGTGAAGGGCCACTGGTAAAGTCTTGTTTTTAAAAAATGTCAATGTTTAATTAGCACTAAAAATCTTGCTCTGACTTAGGAAACTGACATTTGATTCAGATGTAGCTAATATTTATACTACTACTACTAATACTGATACTAACAATATGATAATAATAATAATTAATATAAGTTGTACCTTCTATCATACTGCTACTACTACTACTAATGTTCATATTGCTCCTGAAGCTTCAAATAAGCAATACAATTTATTGAAACAAACAATAAATAAGAATCTCCATTATTAAGAATCTGATTTTACTGTGTTCAATTAAGAAATTTCTCCATTAAGCAAATTACAGCGAAAAAAGAGATTTCTGTAGCTGTATTTTTGTTTATTTAGATTTTGTGTATTTTTTTTTCTTAATATAATTCAACATTTGACTGAAGATCAGAAACAATATTGGACACCATATAACTACACACACACACACACACACACACACACACACACACACACACACACACACACACACACACACACACACACACACTTACATTTGGGGGCAGTTTGGCATTAAGTCTGTTCCAGGTCTCTTATAATATTAATTCAAACATGTTAACCAGTGCACCACAATTCACACAAGCAGCACAGTGGTACTGTGAAGGTTTATAGACACTTTTTACCACTTACAGTTAATCAAAATTGAATACCAGACATAGGTGTGTTAGATTCTGGGTAGACCTTTTTCCACACAAACATGTCTGAGGATGCCTATATTTCTACAATGACTTGCCTACAGTGTTTAAAAGAAAAAAAATCTAGAGTGATTGATGGAGCTCCATTCAGTACCTCCATCCAGCATCAGTATCTGACATTATTGTTTTTCTGTTACTACTGCTTTTCTGCACTCTCACATTCTTTCCTTTACTTTCTGACCTAAAAACAATTATTACTGTGTAGGAATGGTCTAACTTGTTATATCAAGTCAAATTTATTGATATGGCTCACCTAAAACCCCATCCAACACCTTTGCTATGAACTGGAATGGAGATTGTGAGCCAGATTTTGCATTCAACATCAGTGTCTGACCTCATAAATGCTCTTCAGAATGAAAGGGCACCCACAGAAATTCAAAAATCTTGTGGAATGCATCTCAGGAAGAGTGGAAGCTGTATTTGAGTGCAATGTCATTAAAGTCCCAGTTGGTGTCATGGTAAGATGTCCCCATTTTTTTGTCCATATACTGTATACTTTTAACACCAAAGTAACAGTGTATTAGGCAGCTGGTGGCCTAGTGGTTAGGCAGTTGCCCCGGTGATCAGAAGGTGGTGGGTTTAAATCCCAGGAATGCTAGTGGCACCACCTTGAGCGAGGTACCGTCCCCAAACACTGCTCCCTGGGCGCTGGAGAATACAGAGAAAGAATTTCACACTATGAACTGTGATGTGTTTATGTACAACAAGTGGTCACTTTACTGAATTAATAGTAGTGATCAGGATTCCTGCAGGTGACTCTGCAGTGTCTTCTGCAGTCCCCAGCAACCAGATGAGGATGAGGTCAAAAGAGAGAGTCAAAGACAGTTCAGACACGGTTTCTCATTTCCATGCTTTGTATCCCAGCCAATAGATAATAGCTCCACTCTAAACCACATCGTCCAATTAATCAAAACCTCACTGAACGTCTGATGTGTCAGACTATGGTTGAACTTTTCCCACATGAACACGTCTGAAGATGCCTGAAGCTTGGCTGCTATTCACCATTACATTCTTCCTTCTAGATTAAAGTGTTTTGACATGCATTACGCACGCTTTCAGAAATGTGTAATTTGTTGAAAGAATGTGGGTACACACCCTTTGACTTCCTTTTACCGAAAGGTAACTAAAGGTACATCAGCGGTCACTTTGCTTACCTAGCCCAGCTTTCCTGGTTTGGGTGTTACTGAAAGGCATAGTTAGGCCAATTATAAACACAAGACATCAGGCCTTCAAAATAAATTCATAATGGCAAACGACACCATGTCTGATCAATGGATCAGACAAACTGACAGACTTGTTTTCTGATTGCTTTAAGATGGAAAATAAAATGATTTATAGTTTGGACAAAGTTTGTGTAGATTCTTAAATGAAAGTTGTTTTTTCTTCTCTGTAACAATGAAATTACTTTAAACATTGGTCCAGAGCATATTTTTTTTATTTTAAAGGATCATTTTCACTATTTTTTTTTGCTGCAGACAATCTGTAGCCCCTGTAGATGTCACAGGTAAGGTTTATTATTAATGTGAGTAATCATTGGACACATTTGGATCCTCACTCCACTGGAACTAAAATATTCTGTTTGGATTTTGTTGTGATGGATTTTGACAAATTGAGAAATCAGAGTGTCCCGGTATATTACACAATAACGGCCTGGATCACTTCATTGCGCCTACAATCAGACCACAATATAAAACATTTCTAAGGGGAGTTCCTGAGGGGAGTACAGAATGAGCCCATTTGTTCTGTAGAGCATTTATAATCTCCAGTTCGTTCCAAAGGTGTTTAAGAGACTTGAGGTCAGAATTCTGTGTGGCCAGTCAAGTTCTTCCACATCAAACTCATTCAACCATGTCCTTATCAAACCGGCTTCATTCAGTGCGGCACAGTCATGCTGGACAAGAAAAGTTTTTTTCTCCAAACTATGTCCATAAAACTGGAAGAATGGCTTTGTCCAAAATATCTTGGTATTCTGAAACTGAAATACAGGTGTGTCCCAACACTTTTGTCCACATAGTATACATTCAGATGACAAACAATAAGATCCTCCCAACTATTGTGTTTTCCTGCATCCACGTTCAAAGACTAAACCTCTTCTATGGGAAAACAGCCTGAGGGGCTGGAGGACAAAACATAAGCAGATTTATTAAATGGTGTGAATGAAAGGACTGGAGAGGTTGTTTGGTGCATATTTACACTATTACAAGTTTCCAGTAAGACTATATTATGTATGTATATGTATATAATATGTGCTATAATCTACCATGTAAAATATCACGCAATTTTCTGCTTGAGTTCACATAATGACATTATTTAAACCCAAGCAATACCCTATTTGTGTTACCAGTAAATGTATTAACTGCACATTATTAGTCTATAGTATTAATAACCCATTGTTTTGTGTTTATAGCATAGAATATTTAATATAGAATATTATTACAGTTTATTACATATAGAATATTATTACAGGTATTACCTTCTACCTGTAAATCACCTCTAACTCAGTTTTTATGTAGACTTTTTGTGTTGTATTGTCCTTGTTTTCAGATTCTCTTTCTGTAGTTGAAATCTTGCACTGGTTACAGGCCTTTCCAATTTGAGGAAACCTCAACTTTTATTTAAGTTCAGCAAAAGTTTGCTTTGTAAATGTTTGTGAATGCTTGGCTGCTTTGGCACGTTTTTTGCGCACTAGCAGCTGCCAGATGAGTCAGTTCTCACGTGCATTACTCTAATTCTCCATTCTGGGCCTTACATACCAGAAACCAAAAGCTCAGAGACAGAAAGCCCCTTAAATACAGCAATCTCTAATGAATAGAACAAAATATGAACCAAACAACATGCATTAACTTAAATCTAAGCTACGAACAAAGGACCTGCTTGTGCTCAGAGCGCCCAAAATGCTGGTTTGAATCACAGACAAAAACGTCTTTTTAAACTGATTTTGAACCTGATATTTGCTGCTAGAATACATTATAACCCATAGCATGAAAGCGAATATTAAGCCATATGTGAACACAACACAGCACACAGGGTGAACAGCATGAAAATCTGTTTCTTTATTAAACCCATTTAACAAATGAAGCAGTGGGAGGCCAGGAACACACAGAGTTTGGGGGCTGGTACCTTGCTCAAGTCAATCAAACCCACAACTTCCTGATTGCAGAGCGAACACCCTAACCACTTGGCCACCAGCTATCCCTAACAGAAATCAATTATCTGGCCTGAGCATTCATATGTTAAGTGTTTTGGGCTTGTTTATATATTTAGACAGTCAGACACAGAAGAATTTATCCCCAAGCTCAAAACAGCTTTAAACTACACTCTTTCGTCATTGGTTGGTATTAGCTTCTTTAAAGGGGATCACTGTTCTCTGAGTAATCTCATATAAAATCCCAAGCACCACACAGGCTCCACCATTTCTTCTGAGGGACAGTAATTTACCAGTAATGCTTACGAATTTTCCTGCCGTCCTGTCAAGTATGGAGTACGCTAAAACGCTGGTTCCGACACCGATAAAGAGGTAAGATCCATCCATGCCAGTTCTGTGTTTACACAATGGGATGCACAAACAAAGCTTAGTCAGACTGCGCTTTCCAAATACCTGTTTCTTAATTCTTAATTCTCTCCTCATCATTAAGAGCATAGATTATGGGTCTGTCTGGATTGCAGCATTAAATTAGATTTCTCAGGATGCTGCAAAGATGTTTTACCAAATGCATTACTAATGCAAATTTAATGACTTTATCCAAAAGCTTAAATGTAATTGCTGCAATATGAGAGGTTCCAATGTGTTGTTTCCCAGCCTTGTTATTTCTAAGTAACGTGTTTTAAAGGTTCTAATGTGTATGGTCCTATTTGCTGAAATTTCTCTTGCGTTCCTGCTGCAGGTCAGTGTCCAACATGCACTCTGCGATAACTCAGCGCATGCTGCCCCCTGCACAGCCCCAGCCCTACAGGGTCTGCACCCAGAGTCGCCTCAGGACTAATGTTTTGGTGGCCACTTCTCTAAACGAACTGCTGGAAAAGGTTAGCATGGGGTCCATCCAGGCTCAGAATATTCCCACTCTGTTTACTTGCAGCTCTCATTCACCCAGTTAGTCATCACTGGTTTAGTGCGGGGTGCAGAAACTAAACTCAAGTTTAGATTTTAGGTACCTGAAGCCTGGATTTGGACACACTGGATAGAGGACAGAACTGAGATTTTAGAGGTGTATGCATGTCAGACACAATTTCTAGACCAGAATGTTTTCCCACCTCCTTAATCAAAATACTTTAACTAAAATGAATGCATTGGACCTCAAATGTGTACATCATGTGAGTTGCTTTGGATTAAAGTGTCTAATGTAATGTAATGTGATTTAATATCCAAAAAGACACAACAAAGTCCTTGCCAAAAGTAAAATGAAAGAGGAAATTAATGTAACATATTTTGTTTGTGTAGACATTACACACCAAACACAAATACTGAATTTTCAAATGTGGATTAACTGTAATATTAGTCTTAGAAACTTAGATTCATTCCTTCACACAAACAGAGCTCAGTATCTTCCTGTAGTAAGAAGAGAGCCAGTCTGACGTGGTTTTCTGTTTCGCAAACTCCCTGCAGGCCGCCCGCTCGTTTCTTCTGACCTGTAAGTTCCTGACTCTGGTCCTGGAGGAGGACGGCAGAGTGGTGGACTCGGAGACCTTCTTCCACTCCCTCCCGTCCAACACTCTCCTCATGGTGCTGGAGAAAGGCGAGGAGTGGACCCACAACCCAGTGGTAGGACTCCTATCACACCTCTGAGCATCAGAACCAGAAATGGCTTATGCCACAACTGCACAGACATACAGGGACAAAAATAAAATAAAATATAAAGTAAAATCCAATAAAAAAATTTTAATCTGCACTTTTCATTATGCCATATACACAATTACTGGGGTATTAATACAATCGATAAGCAACTGAAAAGTAAATTACTTTTAGCACAAATACTGGTCAGTTTACTGTTATTGCTGTAATGAGGATCAGTAGTAGACCAGTAATATTGACATAAGTCATAATATTTCACAAGGTAAAACCAGTGCTTGAAGTGGGCCGGAACGCAGGGGAACGCAGGGGAACGCAGGGGAACGCAGGGGAACGCAGGGGAACGCAGGGGAACGCAGGGGAACGCAGTTCCGGAACTTCTGTATTTTCATCTTTTGGGTTCCACCACTTTTTTCTGCGTTCCGGTACTTACTGAAACTGATCCGCCGCAGCGGAAAATTAGTTCCTGCACTTTTTTTTCCCACTTCAAGCACTGGTCGTAACTCAATCATTTTCCTGATCATTTGCAGGCCGCTGTGGGAGATTTACCGGTTCAGGAGGTTTACTACAGTAAAACCACAAAGAAACTTTTAGTGCGTCTGTCTGACACATGTGACAGGTAGTGCTGGACTTTTGAAATATTACATTATGTTATTTGTTTATGGGTCAACTAGAATTGGGGCACATATTAATGGTGTGCAGGTCTCTTACAGAAAGTGTGTGGGTCGGTTGGAACGCTGATTAATTAAATATTAAATATTTTTGTGTATCAGTTGGGTGGGTGCAAGTCATAAATACATATACTAGTATATTAGTACATACATATACATACATATATTTGCTTGTACATGCTAATACACATAGGCTAGAACATAGTAATACTAGTACATACACTGCTTATAAGCTGTTTATTAAGATGAATCTGTAGCTACAATGCAGGGCTGATTTACAACCGGCCCAAAGTTAAAATCTTTTGTATAAGATGAGGGCCTGTCAGACGATGTCAAATTAAAGCTTCCAAACACACTAAACAAACACAACAATTGTTGGTTGAAGGTCAACACTCACATCTTTAAGCCCGGCGCCTGAGGTTCTACTGAAGAGTGAAGACAGAGGAAGAGTTTCGAGTGTCATCGTCACTATCAGAGGGGCACCAGCTTCACAGCCTGGATACGACTTCTTTTCCCGCAACTTTGCTCCATGGAATGGCATCCCAGAAGATCCAGTGACAGGCAGGTTCTGTCTGTTCATAAGGTTGTGGGATACAGTGATCTAAGGAATGCCGGATACAGGACAAAACAATTACCTTTATGTGATATAAGTATAATAAATGCTGAAATTCATTCATAATTGTTTAAGAACAAAGTATGATCCTTCTTTCCTGAAGGCTCTGCTCATACTGTCCTGGCTGGCTACTGGTCTGAGAAACTAGGAAAGAAGAAAATGCTAGGTAGGTGAAAATATCTGCTTCTAAATATCTTGTTTTTTCCATAGCAATAAAAATTTGAGAGCACCCAAAGATGATGTTACATGATAAAGAACGTATTGAGGTTTCTCAGTTATGCTGAATGACAGATTAAAAATCCAAAAGAACTGTTTCACCTTACTGCTGCCCATGTTTGTTCATTTTTATGTTTTGTGCCAAACACAGTAGTCCTATTGTGCCCCAGTATTGTTTTAATATGAGCCCCAGTCTTTCACTATAAATGAAAAGATCACTGAAGTATTTAAAATCATTAATGAACACTGGATGTTGAAAGCCTTCACTTCATTCGTTTTTATAGTAAATTAAGTAATGATCATTTTTGCATATGTTTTAAAGTACTGTACACTTTGCAGAGCAGACGTTTCAGTTCCTCCAATTCAGACAGTTGTATATGTTATAATATAGAGCAACAAAAATCAGAAATGCGTCTTTTTGATTGTGTGCTGCAGCCTACCAGTGCTCCAGACGCGGGGGAGAGCTGCAGCTGGAGCTGAGAGAGGATGGAAGAGTGAATATTGCTGGTCGAGCCGTGGTCGTCCTTCAGGGAACCCTGAAACTCTAGATAACTGCATAAAGACCCTGAGGCGGTTAATCTGTGACCTTACTGGGGATTCAGAACTCAAACCCTACACCTTAGTTCAGCCACCAAACTGAGGACATACAATGTACAAATTTTAATTATTTTAACTGGTTATGTCTTACAAACTTTATTAAATATTTTCATACCATCAAGCTGTTACTAGGTAAATTCAAAAGTCTATGAAAACCTCCTGTCTGAAAAAAGCTCTGAAACTTGTGGACAGAATGAGCTTGTGAGTTTAAATTTTCCAGGCCTCTGAATATTAATTCTTTATGGGGATTGGGTTGTGTTTACTGATATTATGTGCAATGGTTTTATGTTCTAAATAAAGCAAAACCAAAGGAAATATGTTTCCATATTGGAATATTTTTTTCATCAGTGTTATTATGAAGAGTAATATTAACAACATTATCATAATTATCATCATCCTTATAATTAATGACAGTAATAATAATAATAATAATAATAATAATTTAAAAAAAAATAATGATAATAATAATAATAATAATAATAATAATAATAATAATAGAGACAAAATAAAACATACTGTTAACGTAAGACCATAACAAACGAAAAAAATCACTGTCTTCAATTATTTATCAATTATAAGATGAGGTTTCTGTCGGCCATTGGAAAATAGACTGAACAGAGACACCTGCTGGCCGCAAGAAGAAATTGCAACACATTTTATATTATGTAAGGTGGAACGGAGATTTCAGACAAAAACTTAAGACCAACGTCCGAGTTTATAGAGCCTGTTTATACCCTTTTTATTACCTGTTTAAACGCTAATAATGGAGATTCTACTTTTCACCGTTGACTCCTTCACTACTTCACCGTTTAAAGGAAATCCAGCAGCGGTCTGTCTTTTAGAGAATGTGAGTCTCAGCTTTATCCTATTCTCTTCTCAGGCCGAATTAAGTTTGCAGTGGGTTCGATTTTTGCCAGACATTCACAGATTCTCCCTCTGTTTTCTCTGTTAAACAATCTAGCAATCCCCACATTCACTTTATCGAGTGTGTTTGTGAAATTACATGGATCATGTGTTCACTGCTAACTTTCGTCCGGTCATTCTTAGCAAAGTTCCCCCCACCCCTCTTTATATAACGGTCTTCGTTTTACCCCAGTATCTGGACTGACACTTTTAACAACAACTGAAATTAAATTGTGTTACGTAGGAGCTGCATGAGGAGCTTTATCAGAACATTGCAGCGGAGATGAACTTATCAGAAACAGCTTTCGTCATAAAGCTGAACTCCACAGACGACTTTGGCTCAGGTGACTTGCAAGTTTCATTTCATTGTTCATGTCCGTAAAGGAGCTTCGCCGTGTAGGTCCCAAACTTTGTTCATAACGAGAGGAAATCAATATCATTTACATATCAAAGGAAAAGGGATCTGCCCATGATCCAGAACATACTACAGCTGTGTAACTATTCAGGTTCTAAGCAGTTTAGATCCAAACCAGTGTAACGACCCGGATCCAAAGCACCCAAATCCAAAATAGTGTAAACACCCAGTGTCACCATCCAAAACCAAAACAGTGTCAACACCCAGATCCAGAAGAGTGTTACCATCCAAGTCAAGTATTATTATTATTTCAGCCAAATACACAGCAAAGAGTGAAACCAATTGTTTGTCTAGGACCCTTGAGCAGCTCTAGAACAGAAACACCTTTATAAGTGCAGACTGGACAAAGTACAGACTGCAAGAGAGAATGCAGGAAAACACGAGTAACAAAACACCAGGCAAGAAGGACAACAGGCCAAGACAAATCACCTTTGATTTGATGCAATATTATAACATACTATTTTCTAACAGTGGAGTCATTAGGGTAGAGGTAGCCAGCACTAAATAGTAACTGCAAATAACAGCAGCAGCAGGTCAGAAAATGTGCAGTGTATAATAAGTAAAGAGTGTGGCAGTTGTGTTCAGTGTGTAAATGCATTGTGTTATTAGGGATGTGTTTGTGTGTATGTGTTTGTGTGCTTGAATAGAGGGAACAGTGAACTATTCTTCTATAGTCCACTGTACCCTCTATTTAATTCATAATTGGGGGTACACCCTCCACAGTCTCTGCAGGAGGACAGTGTAAATCCAAAACATTGTAACCCCAAAGGTCCAAAGCAGACTCCCAGTTGTCAACTTGAAGCAGTCATTAATTGCAAACATGTCCATTTATTAAGAATTTATAATAAACAGAAATGGTTAATTGTGGTCCCTTGAGATCGAACTCCTGTACTTTGATTCCAATTTGGTTCACCATAAATTCTGCACTCGTACCTCATGGTGGGTAGAGCTTCATTCCACTGACTGGGATGTTTAAAAATTTGACCACAAGAATTGCACTAATAGATTTTGATGCTGCTGTGTTTATTGTTTACAAGTTTAAGTTATTGTTTCATTGTATTGTTATTGTTAAGTTTTGTTTTTGTTATTTAACTTTATATTTATTTTTTAAGTCATTATTCAATAAATGGCAAGTTGAATTTTGTGTATCTGTCTGTGTTATTAGTGTGATATTTTACCTCCAATAGAGGGGAAACGTTCAATTATTGGGCAAAAAAATATCGGCAGCATATATCGGCCATCGGCTGACCCTGACTCCAAAATATCGGCATCAGCTACTGAAAAACCCATATCGGTCGACCTCTAGTCAGTAGCACAAACAATTTTGTCTGTACAATTAATTATGTGTTGCACTGTGAACTGTGTGTTTTAAGGAACAAGATTCAGACTGCGCTGGTTCACCCCTATACATGAGATCGCACTTTGTGGACACGCAACACTGGCTTCCGCCGCCGTGCTCTTTTACAGGAAAGGTACAGAACAAGACACCATAGAAGGACACTAATAATGTGCAACGTATATACATACAATCCAACAGAACGGGCAAATTAAACAACAGTAATGTCCCACAGAAAACACCAACCCTGTGCTGGTGTTCGAGACTCTGAGTGGAGAGCTGCGGGTGAGACAGCGTGGAGAATCTTTAGTGATGGACTTTCCACTCAACAAACCTGAGGTCCAGGTACGGTCACTCTTTTTGTGTGTAATGAGAAGTATAGGCGATATGACAGTATTTCACTGTATATTAGGTCAAACTTAACAGTGTCGGCAGCACTTTCAGAACACTGATCAACAAAATAAAGAATAAAACTATAACTATTTGACAAGTATGGTCAAATGTAAACACAATGAATACAATAATATATACAAACATATACAAACCACAGACTAGATGCACAAGGATATTTAGAATGGTAAATAAATAGAACTACAAGTACTTTTGTGTATACATGGACAATATCTGAAAAAAACATGCTGAGATGTTCTGTGAGTCTGCGATGGCCAACACCATTTTCTATTCTTTGGTGTGTTGGAAAGGCAGCATGAAAGTGGCAGAAAAAAATATTTATCAAACTTATCAAGTAAGTGGGTTCAATGGTGTGTGATGAACTGATCAATTTGCAAACTGTGGCTAAAAGGACTTTTGTCCATCATGGATGATGCTGATCACAGTGTTGTCATATAACAGAAAAGCACTTTTAGCCACAGACTCACCAGCATAAAGTGCTGAACTGGGCAAAACAGAAAATAAGTCCTCCCCACTGCCACCAGACTCCTCCCCCTGTCATACACACACCCATCAGACTCTATAACTCCTCCCCCATCATACACACATGCATCAGA
>JBBMFX010022300.1:0-12386 GCA_037832545.1 Rhabdalestes septentrionalis | reverse complement strand
CGTGAGACTTGTGTGAGCTACAAAACTTTCATTTTTCATTTACATTTGCACTAAATATGTAGTAAATATATACATAGTCTTTGTTGGGATGAGAATCAAACCCTGGTTAAATGATCTGCGTAAGAGGACTGGATGAAAAATATGAACACGCTGAAAATTTTCGATCATACATCAGAAGATGAAAGATGGAACTGTCTTGTAGCTCACAGAAGTCTCAGAGACAAAAGATAATAAAAGATAAAAGTAGCTTCAAAATCACATTCCCCTAATTTAGTTCAAATACATTGTCTGAGCTCAGCTTTGCTATTTGCTGTGAGAATCAATTTCACAGCACACACACACATAGAAGAAAGACAAATAAAGTATGATCTACCAAGTTGCATGAACTGTAAGAGCTACTTACAAGAAGAAGACTCAGTAATTCCACTGATCACTTTGGTCAGATCTATCAAAAGCAAGAATTTTCATTTCACATTATCACTGTCTAAAAAACACATGCATCTTTTTCAGGGTTTCATTCACAATTTCTCCATACAGCAACTGTCCTTTAAGACGTATGAAACTCTCATCATGAATAAACCAATAGAAATGCTTCATTAGTTGCAATTAACTACTTACAGTTTAAGATATTTAAACTTTCTTAAAGATTTTTAAAGGGGCCATTTTTGAGTGGACAGCGACCCTATTTCCACATAACTGATTCACAATCTGTTTTATGACTGTATTATATACAATGATCAAATAGGTTTGTTTAATGGAGCCTTTTGTAGAAAACCAGTGTGGTGGGAGACCAGGCGAGCAGTGTGTGGGGACGGTGCCTTACTCGAGGGTAACGTGGTACCACCTTCAAACCCACCTTCTGATTACAGGAGAAATTCCCTCAACACCAGGTTCCCAGAGTCTTTGGGGGTTGAGAATCAAACCCTGGTTTGGTTATCTGGGTGATATTCAACTGGATGAAAAAAAGCTACCTATGTTTAAGAATTTAGATCATACATCAGTTCATTTTACTCCCAAATAGACAAACTTTTCTCATACATTCCTGTCATTTCTAAAATAATAAATAAAAAATAAAATGTGCATCATTTTCCCACACTAAGTGTGTGGACATATAGACGTGGTAATAATGTCTCTCCTAGGTAAACAGAGTTAGCAGCTCCTGAGTTGGAAAAATAATAATTAGAGGAGCCGACCAACTTGCTAAGTCTATGTAAGCAAATACACCAAGCCGCTCCCCAGCAGCGCTGCAGGTTGAAGGTTTGGTTTCTAATGGGGAGAATATGAGCTGTTTTTGACCACTGTCTGGTCAGGGTGGGTGGTAGACTTTTTTTGTGGGCACTAGTGGGGTGCAGTGTGTGTGTGAATTCCCTGTGGGCTCCACGCTTTCCAGGAACCCTCACAGAGCATGGGGCATGAGCCTGAGCCCCAAAGCCACAGAATCCACAGCATATAAAGGCTCTTAGTTCAGACAGCTGGCTGGCAGCTACAGCAAATCATGATGGCTGTGTTTGATTTGGTGTGAGTTTGTGTGTGTGTGTGTGTATGTGTGTGTTTCTGTGTGACTGTGTGTTTCTGTGTGTGTTTGTGATGTTTGGGGCGAGAAACAAGTTATCATGTCACACACACACACTGTAACTTTTTAAATGCCAAGGACAGAAAAGAGCAGAAAAGCAGTAAAACATCTGCATAGGCTTTGAACACCAGATCTGAGATACATTTAGAAGGCAATATAATTATTATTTTAATTTAGGTTAGGTAATTATTTTATATCATGAATGCATAATTCAATGGGATTCCACCTGTTTTTTGTTTTCAAAATGTCTTAATTGAGTTACAAAATTCAAGCCAAGCCTTTCCAAAACTATTAGAAAGCAATATATTATGCATCAGAGAGCACATATGTTTCATATAAAACCTTTCTGCAAAGTAACTTGTAGGGATATTAATGATGTATTGGTAAGCTTTTCTAGAAACAGGCAGAAAGTATACAGTATCAGTGGAAATGCTTTTAGGTCAATTTATAATATTAATTAAAAATCTTTCCTCATTTTTAACAAAATATACCAGTGAATCTACCATTTTTCTGCTTGTTTTAAGTGGGAGATGAATACACATGAAGAGATGTTCCATGGTGAATGCACTGTATTGGATCTTGAAGGGCGTAGAGGTCATTATGTAAATCTTTTATGTGATTGGCTCTTACAGATCAGCTGGTTTGGTAAGGGTGGTCTTCAATCACTGAAGAATTTCTCTGTGATTAGAGCAGTAGGCAGTGTCTGCTTAAGCAAAGTCAACTTGGGGACATATTTTATGACACACCGAACTAAAATTGCCCAAAAAAAAGTTTAAAAAGGTTCAGATGTGCTGGGTCTTTAAATGATAGCCATAGTCACTTTTGAAACATTCCTGACCCCTTTCTTGCTGTAGCTGTTTTAGACAATCTGAAAGGTTTCTAAGATATTAAAAACTTTATTTTTACAAAAAAATGTCCCTGGTTGTCAGTGGAAAGCGCCCAGGCCAAAAGCAATCGGAACTATCAGCAACATGGCAGCGCCGAGCGCCTTTCCCACACGCTACCTGAGCGCAATCCCGCTTAGCAAGCAGCTTTCGGCCCACGCCGGCCATTTTGATTGATTGGATTTTAAGTTGCCCAGTTTTCAGGAGAGTGTCTCGCAGAGGATAAAAAAAGCACAGACCCAGGTCTTAGGACTCTCACTGTGGTATTTTTTAACACCCGGCCCAACCAAACACTTGCCTAACTTCTATGTTTTTAGGCATTTACTTCTATGAATCACGGCACCAGAGCCAATATCTCCCAGAAGTCCAAGACCAGAGAGAGAAAATCAACATGGCAAAGCAAAGCCTGGTATGTATACTGAAGAGAGGCCTTCAAAGAGAGAACTCTCCAAAGAATTCTCCAGATACCCTGTTACCTGTTTCAAATGGCAAAGTCTATTGTGAAAGGTGTTTATACTTATTTTATTTAATTAAATCATTTTCATAAATCCATAAGATTACACACTACAGAATGGAGAAGTTTTCTGCACAAGAATGGAGTACTGAAGCCCTACTGAGCACTAGGGCTTCTCCACAAGATCTGAGGGATCAAAGCGCTTTCAGAGAGGACAATTGCACTGAAAGCATTCCAGTTTTGCAATGCTGCTGTCTTTTTTCTTTCTTTTTTCTTTTTACCCATTTTCTACCTGGGTAAAATGAGACACTGGGAGGATGAAGGGTAGCACTGCTCCCTCCGAATCACTGCAACTAACAGAAATTTGCATCTTATGCATCAGTTGTCAGGGTTAGGGTGTTACCTGTGATCAGAAGGTAGTGGGTTGGAATCCCAGGACCGCTAGGGGCACCATAGAAGTTGAGGCCAATGCCTGTTACGAATTGCATTGGGGGTTATAAAGGAATGACCATAGTTACAGGATTTGGATTTTACTTTTATGCCTTCAGTCTTAGCATTTCATTTAAATCCAAAAGCCAATTATTGAAGTTATTTGAGATATAAAATGAATTGTAAAACACTCAAAGTGAGTTAAGTTACTGACAGCCAAATATTCTAGGTGATAAACCAATAAATGCAGAGAGCTAGGTATAAATGGTTTAAATGAAATAGAGTAACGAAAGGACTCCGATTCCAATTACCGGTCCATCAACACTGTACTTAAATACATCTAGCTCTAGTAAAAAGTAACTACATCTACCTCTGACAAATGCATTTAGTATTTCTCTTGTCCAATAAGCCTATTTAAAGGCATTCATGCAATATTTGTGCAATGTATTTTTTCATGCAATAATACAGTCCACTCTGGAGTCATTTGTTTGGGTCAGTGGCCACAACCCATTCATCATTTCCCAAAACACCTACTAATTTTATATGCTTCTGTAATTGGCAACAAAGATCTAAAAGTAACTAAATTTGTTTATAGCAAAGATGCACACAATTAAAAAGGCTGCATACATGTTAATAGGGGGGTTGTATGTATCAGGTGCTGCATGTAACAGAAACAGCTGACAGGTTTTTTGAACAAGCTCACACTTGTAGTAAATGTGGTTCTCCTGTTGTTTCTCTCTTGAATGTGTGGCTCCTTTCACCCTGAATGTTCCTTAGTCTCAGAAAGAAAGGTATTAAATTGCTCTCACTGGGGTGAAACCCTCAAGGGTAGATCTTTGGCAACTTTTAGGAACATTTAGTTTTCTCCTGCTGAATGAATGTGCGGATGCCCCACTAATGATGTAGTTCTGGCGCTAGGCCTTATTGTTTTGGCATCGCCTTAATATCAGTTCACTGGAGCTAGACTTTAATAGCATGAAACGCAACAAATATGTGGATGTGTGAACCTTGACAGATCAGACAAAGACACCAGATATCTACTGCAACACGTTCCTTCAGTGTTTGCTGTGAAGATGCACTTGATGTGACTTATGGGTTTAGGCAAGGATGGGGATATTCCTATTTATAACACGGTCCATTTCTCTCTGTCCTTTATTAGCACTCTTTGTGCAGTCTGACTCTGGGTTAAGGTCAGAACACTGTAACACTGGCGTCCAGGTTCAGCATGAATGCAGGCACTTGGGCGCCAACAGCATGTGATAATGGGTGAGTATTTTACCATAGCCACATTTATTACCAATGCTCATGTGTCCTTAAAATGTCTCATTTTGTTCCAGTGTTGGAGCGTGCATAAAAGGGACTCTGCGAGTTTCTGGCCAAAATCCACCCCCCCCCTTACACTCTCAAATAAAGCAGCCATTATCAGGAGTCTAGCTCTCGGCCTACTGGGTGGTGAGGGAGCTGAATACAGTAGTTTCTGTATGTTCATTGAGTTCAAATTGACCCTTTTTTCCTCCAAAGATCCTGCAGTCTTTCCACAAATGGATTTTTGATCCATTAAGAAAAAAAAGGAGAGAAAGGAGGCCCTGCCTTTCAGGTTGACAGCAGGGGAATTCTGGGATGTGTTGCCAAGGGCGACCACAGGATGAACAGGGGGAGAGTCAGCCTCTCCGGGTCCTTGCGCCAAAGCACCGCTAAAATATATCTGCCTTCTGATTTTCACAGACAAGCGGGAGGGAAAGAAAGTGCAACAGAGCACACTGTAGCTTATTTTAATGTTCTAGATGTCCAAAGTGCACTGCAAGCGTTTTCAGAACATTTTCTGGTAGAGCACATCTCCGGACTGTCTCTGAATGCTGTAAAACCAGAGGTATCACATAACAGGAATGTGTGAGGTCTGTCCGAACTACTAGTTTTAATCACCATTCATGTTTAAACTATACATTGTTCACTATACTGCTGAGCAGAGCCTGGAATTGCTGATGTGTTAATAAATCCATTCGTTTACTTCTCTTTTTTTGTTTACACATTTGCAATTAACTGGAAACAACCTGACAGTGATGAATTACTGAAGCTTTCATCACTCTTAAAGCAGTAGAGTAGTCGGTGAAATTTAGATGAATGGTTTGATGAAAAATGCGCCCTGAATGAAAACTGAAACTGAGAGGAGGATTCACACTCTAGCAAGTGTAATAAATGTTTTTATTTGCAGTGCATGCGAGTGAGTAGTATATTAGTGTTAATAGAAAATGACACAATCTGTATACAAAGTACAAAGCAAGCAAATGCATAGCCATATCAGGAAACCAATGCATAATGTACTTTACATTTGCTGCCACAGATGCTGAACTCACATATCAGCTAAATTATTTAGGTTAGTATTTAGGTATTTATTTAGGTGAGTAAGCAGTTACATTCACCCAAGGGTTCTTTGCAGAATGCCGTGGACACATTCCAGTGGGTGTTAGAGTATTATTATTATCATTATAGAGAGTTATTCATATAGAAAGTTGTTATTATAGAGAATTATTTAATGACACATGAGAATGAAGGATCTACTTAAGTAAAAAAAAACATTTATAAAGGTTTTCTTGCCAAACCTTGATACCCTTACATTTGTAAAGAACATTTAGATTTTATGAAGACAAATTTAACCTTTCAAACTATTTTGGTGCCTCTGATGACAGGTTCTTCTTCAGCAGGCGTGCACAATTCTGGTCCTGGATTGTTTGAAGAGGGAAACTACAAAACTGCTGGACGCCAGACCTGCAGGACTGGAGCTGAGCACGCCTGTTCTAGTACTATTCAAAGATCCCATGGTGGCACCTTTACAATAAGTGCATTTGAGTAAAATTTAGATGTGTTAATGGTTTTTTGTTTCATTCTTCTCTACTTTTAAATTTTATTCTCCTCAATTGGTGATGTAGTCCAAAAGCAACCAAGTTCAGATCCTAGAAACCAGTTCCTTTCCCAATAGAACTTGCATGCACTAAAACCTTCCACTGCACTTCTAAAGGAAACTTTAAGAGTACTTCAAGAGTTTATGTATCATTTAGGATGCTGTTTCTACTGAATACATCAGAATATTCTCTTCGTAATTCTCTAAGCTTTTCATTAAAAGCACTGTTTGCCAAGCACAGCATGACTAGCAAGTACTTTTTTCGTGCCCAGATTAGTATTGTAGCAAGATTATCCTTACGTTCTGACCAAGAAAATGGTTTAATGCGATTTATCAGCTTGGAATTGTCCTGTTGTGTGCAAATCTCTATTTTACATTGGAATATTTACATTAATACAATAAAAATGAAACAATTTGTTCAATAATTTGTACTACAACACTGCAGAAATGAACACAGCAGCATCATGCTTGATTTAATTTAATGAAGGATTGATTAGCTGAAGCAGGTATAGGAGAGTCACAGTATACTTTGGATTTATTTGAGGAGAGGTTCACACACATCAAATCACAATGTATTGTATTGAAATGTATTTATTGTAATGTTGAGCCAAGCGCTCTACTGCTCAGACAAATAGCTTTAAATATAATTTTCTTAAATCCCATCATTACAAGAAAAAAACAGATGAACTTTTATGCATCAAAGAAAAAAATCTCATTATGCCGTATGGAGCAGTGTGGAGCTAAACTCCAGGGCCTGCAGAATATGATGCATCTGCATTTGCGATTAAAGTATTGTGTTCCCTATGGCTGTGATTGAATCCAAGTGGACATCTATCCAGGTGCTTTGGTAACTTTAAGAGGAGACAGGTCACACAGACACAGCACAGGTCAGCGGCGCAGGAATGCACTGGAGGCTGAGCGTCAGGATTAGCGCTGACCACCCACATGCATTCTTGCACACACACACTGTCGTGGGGGTTTCCACTGACCTGCGAATGAAATTGTTGTCCCCTTAACACTAAATCCCAACCCTTACAGAGACTTCAATAAAGGCCCCTTTTGGTTTTAGGTGAAAACTGCCTTTTCTTCCTCTTAGGGATGACCGACACAGGATTAACCATCCACCATGGTTTGGTTTTGATTTTGGTTTCTCATTCATGGTGAGACTTTGGAAAATTCTGCAGAGATTAAGTGAATTGCGAGTAGAATGTGGAAATGCAACAAGACACTCTGCTAGTTTTGGAAGCAGCTAATTTTAGGTTGATAGATAAATGCCCCTACAATCAGAAGGTTGAGCTGGGCATGCTGCTCACTGGACTGCTTCTCTGTGAATGGGATAAATGCAGAGGACACGATTTCCTCCAGGTGTCAATATAGTATGCATAAATAAATCAATAATGCTCACATTATTTTAATGCAGCCTCTTCAGAAAATGACCCACTATTGTGTTCAGTGTGACTGAAGTTGGTTCAAGGTCATAAGCCAGATAGCAGATACACAGGAACTGAAATGGTGGTCTCATAATTGTCTGTGCGTTCTGAAAGGTGCAGATGGGGTGAACTTTTTCAGCAAGAATTCACATTAACTTATTTCACCTTCTGTCCCACACAGAGTCCTGGATTGAAGTCTGTGGACTTTGTGGACTCGTCAGTCTAAGTGTCTCAGAGTTCCACTGTGTCTGTTGCAGCTCACACTTACAAACACCTTACAGCTGTCAGCCTGTACCGTGGGAGTGTCAGCGATGTGTTCCATTTGGACATGAAGCATAAAGTCATATTTACATCAAAACATGATGAGATCATAACTTCATTGTAATATCTATGGTTGTAAACATCTGCGTGGAGTTTATTTACAGTGCTAGTTCCATCATTCTGACTTAATGGCAAAAAAGGCAATTTCATTTGAACAATGAAAACAGAATCTAAATTATAAAAATAAAATCAAACTGAATTCAATTAGATACTTGAAATAATTTCCCTCTCTCTCTCTCTGTGTTTCTTTAACACACACACACACACACACAGCATGGTGGACTCAAAGGGGTCGGTGGCATGTAGTGGTTATGAGTTAATCACAGTGGCATGGGCGGCCAGCCGGAAAACCAGGATGTTGGCTTAAAGATCTTAAAATCTTGGCTTGAAAAATCTCCCCACACCTCAGTGCAGGCCGTTAATCCTATCAGCATGCGTGGAAGTGTGTGTTTGCCCAGGGAATTGGGGCAAATTATTCAATTTGTCCGCTTTGAGAATGATGTTTGGATAGCTAATTTGTGGAGGACATTTCCTGTGGAGAAGAGAGAGCGAGAGACATGACCTCGTTTTGAATTCTAATTTGAGGAGGAGAAACAGGCAAAGCAAAAATAAACGAGACAATCAGGGGAAAAAGTTCTCCCAAATGGAATCCACAGTTCCCTCTTAAGTCGTATAAATGAAGCCTGGTTAAATCATACAAAAAAACACTGTGTGAAATGGTGTGTGTTTAAAGCTTTGCACCCTGTTAAGCTCACATCTCCCCGAACAGCAGTTTATACATTACCCAAGGTGATGTTAATGAGGAATAAGCGAGAGGTGGTGGAACCCACTCACATTTACACTCATAACACTGCACTTCCACTGGAAACAGAGAGGCCTCTTCCTGAGTTAGAGCCTAATTAACTCTTTGCTCATCTAACAACTCCGTTACCATAACAGCAAGAGCAAGCCTGTGCAGCCAAACACGAAACGGGCCGAGCCTACTGGAACATTTCGCAATCAGTAAAATGTGTGTGTGCCACAAAAAAGGTGAACTGAAGGACTTCCTTCAAGTATCAGTGATAAACTGAAACACGCTCCTTAATTAAATACAAAACAAAAGACTGAATCTAAATCCATTTGAGAAGGGCATAAAAGGCAGAATAGCACAATATTGTTTCTGGTCATCTATATGAATGTAAATGAGTAAGTTTGCTTTGCTTTGTTTCTTAGCACCCATTATAAATTCAAAGTCACAAGACATTCACTGATTTTTATTTTTTACTTAATAAACTTAATTTTGAAATAGCATTTATTTAAGAGATTCATGAGGATGCAATTTCACTCTTTCCTTCTTCTTTCTTACTTGCCAAAATGATGGGTACATTTATTTGCAGAGTTATGCATTATTAATTTGAATATATACCTCATCATCGGGTAAAAGATCAAGCTAAATGTTTTTGCTGGTTTAACAAAGTAGAACAGGGCAAGAGAGTAGAGTGAACTCAGTATCCTCGGTGTTTTCAATTAAAAAGTATTGTGGGGACTTGGGGGTGAGAGAGAGGGAGAGAGAAGGAGAAAAAGGGAAGGGCAGAGAGAGAGAAACAGGCAAAGAGAGAGAAACAGGCAGAAAGAGAGAGAAACAGGCAAAGAGAGAGAAACAGGCAGAAAGAGAGAGAAACAGGCAGAGAGAGAGAAACAGGCAGAGAGAGAGAAACAGGCAGAGAGAGAGAAACAGACACAGAGAGAGAAACAGGCAGAGAGAGAGAAACAGACACACAGAGAGAAACAGACAGAGAGAGAGAAACAGGCAGAGAGAGAGAAACAGGCAGAGAGAGAGAAACAGACAGAGAGAGAGAAACAGACAGAGAGAGAGAGAAACAGGCAGAGAGAGAGAAACAGGCAGAGAGAGAGAAACAGGCAGAGAGAGAGAAACAGGCAGAGAGAGAGAAACAGACAGAGAGAGAGAAACAGACACAGAGAGAGAAACAGGCAGAGAGAGAGAAAGAGTCAGAGAGAGAGAAACAGACAGAGAGAGAGAAACAGGCAGAGAGAGAGAAACAGGCAGAGAGAGAGAAACAGGCAGAGAGAGAGAAACAGGCAGAGAGAGGTTTGGTTGATGGCTGTCACTCTGCTTTTACCCACAGCTCTGTGGTTTGTGTGGAAGATGTGGGTCACTGTCGAGGTTCTCTGGAGGCTTATAACTGACCGCTGCCCTGAGGTGGGCCCTTGACCTTTAGCTCCAGGGTGCTATGAGTTTACACAACATCCTCAACTAGGACCCGCATACCCCAAATCCCCTGCCACCACAATCCCCCCTTAAAACCAATGCAGGACAGTAACAGAGGCAATAATGTGATATTAGAGTCAGGAGCACTTTCTCTGGCATGAGAAATACCATAAAAACTTTTTCTAGCATCTGAAGAAGCAGCGGTACATTTCTGTTTTAGTCCTCTCACTTACAGTTGTGACTGAGATTTGCAGTTAGTTATAATAAAGCTACTTTAATTATATTTATCTTGCCTTTCCACTATTTTCAGAAGATTAAAAATTGCTGAACCTGTACATATTCTCCTAAATGAACTTAGTCTGGGCTGCATCCTAAGCTCAATGCTTAGATTATGTATGTGAGCATCTCAGAAACATCTGATAGGAATATTTAGGGAATTTGCTTTAGTGAGCCAAAGACTAGCACACACCAAAAGGCTTGATCATCCTCATCCTATTTGTAGAGTCCATTCTGACAGTGATTATATATAATGCAACCAAACCTGTTCCTCATATCCATTATTCTTGCTCTGGCAAATCCCCACCACCTAAACTCTGGACATGGAACTGGTGGGTGTACAAGATTCATCAATGACCTTACTACTTTTTACACAAGGTTATATGTTTATTTTGCAATCATAGTTATTATCATTTGTTTTCTTTTAAACATAGCTGCAGAAATAGTATGTTTTTGTTAACATTTTGAGATTAAGTGTAGGTGGGGCCACCTGTCTGGTCTCTGCAAAGCAGAGGGCATTTTAACACAAGAGCATGCAAGTCTGATTTCCTGCCTATTTATCTCGTTATAAGGCTTATATGAAGCAACTGGTAAAGAAAAACAACATTTAAGCGAGGTGTAATGCACGGATATGAAAAGTGGTAACAGAATGTAACTGAACCTGCACAAAAAACTCCATTGAATTTACGAGTGAAACAAATGTGAGAAAATTTTTTTAAAAAGCGAGCAGCTGAGGTTGTTTTTGTACTTCCATTTCTTTCAGTTAGGAATCATCCGAGCCAAAGCCTGACGGAGGTCTCGGTCCAACAGCATGCTGGGACTTTTCAGCGCAACCTGAGAGGGTGACAAGGCAACCGCATGCTGGAGAACCACCGGGACTGTCATCGAAGGGAACTCTGCGTTTGACTAACTGCTTCCCTCCTTTCCAGGGCTAAGCCCCTCTAAGGCCTGCGATCTGCAGTGGAAATGCCCCCGGCTGAATGGAGTCCTCTGTTCGTCAGGTCCTGCCCACCTCCATCTCCAGCAGCTACCACCCACAGAGCACAACACGTCACCCGGCCCTGCAGCATGTTTCTCAGGGCCTCTGCGCTCCCTCTCTCTGCCACTCCACCTCACAGTCGCCTCGTTGGGAATTTTACACGTACATTTTAAATCATTGTGTGAGAGCTCATGCTGGAGGACACTCGAGTTCAAGAGCAGAATGTGTAGATCATGCAGGTTATAATCTGATAGCTGCTTGCAGGAAGGAACAGTGAGGCCGTTTCACACAGGCCTGATGGTGGAACGTCCCTTAGCATCCAAGCTACTTAAACAGAATATCTTTTAAATTATTTGTCCTGATTTTCTGTAAAAGTCTCCATATAACACAGTTACATGGTAGACACTTTTATCCAAAGCGATGTACCATTTGAGGAAACAGTCAAATTTCAGGGAAGAACCTGACGAGTGCTCTAAGTGCAAAATCTTTGAGTAGGGTGTAGTGCAAGAAGATGTGAGCTTAATCAGAAGAGAAAATGTGATTTACAATAGGTGAGGGGAGGAGAAGCTCTCTGAACAGATGTGGTGTGGCCTGATTTACCAAATGTTATATAAGGCAAAACAAACACTCATACTCAGAGATGATGGGGAGGCAGTGCTATCCACCCAGACAGAGCAAGCCAATACTGCTCTCTTGGACTCCTGTTCATGGATAATTGCAGCACCATCAGGATTCCAACTTGTGAACCAAGAGATGAGAGACACTTGGCTGGGAAGGGGAGGGGGAAGGTGGGTGGTTACCAGAGGCGGAGCCAGACATAGTGAGCATCCGGGGCTTATCCCAGAGGGGGGTGTGGGGGTCCTCCCCCAGAAAATTTTGGATTTCTTAGATGCAATTTCCTGCATTCTAGTTCACTTTAGGGTAGACATGGC
>JBBMFX010022292.1:0-12386 GCA_037832545.1 Rhabdalestes septentrionalis | reverse complement strand
TCAGGTCACTGTGCATTCTATATATTTTATCATGCAGAATGTAATCTGCATGTATGCAAAGCAAAGAAAAAAAGAAATTGAACATCTAAATGCAAGAGTGCACAACCAGTTCACAAACACAGGCCAAATAATACACAGACAACCACCCAGGAGGCAAATTGGTAAAGCTAAATTTACTAGAAGGCCAGGTGTATTTGCACTGAATAATCACAAACATCTTCAAACACATGGCTCACAGTGTTGTAATTTATTTTAAATGTACCCTCTATATTTATATATTATCAGTATAAAATTTACTAATACTAATGAAATATAATATAGTAATATTATTGTGTGTTACTTTTTTCTGGTGGAGGGGTCCGTGGAGGGGTTGCCCTATTTTCAGTTTCAGCACATGCCCCTCAAAAGCTCTGTGCACGGCCCTGGAGAAGGGTGTTTGTGACATCATGACAGACAACCAATGGAAATGGCTGTTGGCTTTGTCATTGATTTATAGCTTCATGAAGACACAAAAAAGTATTCAGTGTAGTAACAAGCTCTGAAATAAAGACAGAGTGTCCGCAGCACGTGTAAGAAATCACCATCACGCTTACCTGTGTTATAGGTTTGGCCCAGGATTTGTAGTGGAAAAAAACCCCTAAAAATAAACAGTACAACATGATGTTAATCCTTTCTAGGGCCAATCCCACACACTTTGTATTGTTGTGACGACAAAGGAAATATAGTGCATGATAAATACATTTATTTACATGAATTGAGTGAATTTGACAAACTCTTATAAAGCATCTTCATTTTCCTCAACTATTAGACTAAATAAAGGCTTTTCAGTCTGGACACAAGCTTAATAAACTACATAGATTGTTAGCACCACTAAAAAGGCACAAGAAAATGAGATGTATACAGTTTCTACCTTTTTCAAAAGTTAGCCATGAAACATTTAGTGTACTTGCAAAAATATGCTGCATTGCTGAAAACACGGCTATTTTGAAGCCTCTCATTTGTCCTTTTACAGATAAGAGTATGACACACATGTTTAAGATACAGTACAATTGTTGGGAAAATGTGTTTCAAACACACAAAATATTTGGATTCAGTCTGCATTAGTTTGAGGGAGCATTCAGAGCTATATACAGTCATATACAGTTACTACTTTTTAATATTTATTTTTTATTTACTTTGAACCCACTGAATATAGATCCTTCAAAAATATTGCTTGTTTATTTACTGTTTCGAAAAGGAAGCATACTCAGTCACGAAATTCCAGCTAAAGCCTGAGTAGACTGATAAATCAGTATGGGGTGGCCTCATCTTAGAGACCACAAGTCTTCTAAGCAGTGCATGTTAGCTGAGCCTTGGTACAGAACATGTGTTTTAAGGCATGATATACAGTCCTGTGCAAAACTATTGGCCACCAATGCAAATTGCTGAAAGCTGTTTTTTTGTGACAGTGTTCTGCTAGCATAATTAACATTAGAATAAATGAAAAAAAAGAAATTATAATTATTTGCCGAAACCTCCTGCACATTCGCGGAAACCGTAAACGTCCACCGCAGTTTATTTGCATTTGTGACGTCTGGGCCTCGACCACCAGGCCCCCTCGTCCTCCTGCTGGTTGTTTATATTTGGCCTTGGCTGTTAGCACAGCAATCAGACACACTTGACCAGAATGAGCATGCTCTGCTCAGTGCCGCCCCCAAACATACACAACCAGCATGAAGTAGAAGGGGCGTGGCACATGTGGTCCAGATGTCACAATCACCTGTACTCAGAGGTGGGAGGTTTGAAAGTAGCCAATCAAAGAATCATATTTATTTCTTCTTTGCTTTGGATTTGGGGACATATTTAGGTTTTAAACTATAAAATAGGCATTTTTAGGCTTTTTTTTCACATCCCAAATTTGTGGTTTTTCAATATATGGGGGGTTTACTATATTGTATTTAAGAGTGAAGAGATTTGTTTTCTTTGAATTATTCAAGTTCTGTGAACGCTGCATCATTTCTCTTATTTTGATGTTTTGTCATATCCTTTAAAATTATGCTTTAAAGAACAAAACATTTTATTTGTATATGAGGAGAAATATTGTGAGCAGTTCTTAAAAACTAAGGCAAAGCAGTTCAGTTCAATACTTGCACCCATAAAAGATAAAGCCTGAGAAACTGAACATATTTGCTGTGGTCTCTTTTTCAGAGCTGTATTTGTAATTAACTGAAAATCCAGTAGATACCCACTTTATGGTCAAAAAAGTGTAAATTATGTTTTTACCCAAGTTTTGACATGTTCTAAATGTGTTCTGAATGTATTATTTTTTAGAGTATCTCTTTTCAGAATATTTCAGTCATCACTTCATTTACAAAATATTCTGTCCAGTTCTGTCTGGTCATGCAATTTAAGGAACCACTTCAGTAATCTTTAACAATACCGTAAAATAAAATAAATACAATAAAGTAAGTAAAGTGACTCCTTATTTTCACATGTGAACATATCACACCACAGCACACAGTGCAATGTCTTTCTCTGCATTTAACTCATTCACCAAGTGAAGCAGGGGGCTGCCACTGACGATGGGAGCCAGCGGAGCAGTGTTTGGATGGGAACTTGCTCAAGGGTACCTCAGTGTTGCCACTTGCAATCCTGGGATTCAACCCCCCTCCCTAACCACTTGGTCACCAGCTGCCTAATCAGGGGAGTGTGAATGCAGTCCCTCACTACCATAAAAAATGCAGTTGTGATTTTGGGGACTTTTTGGGGAATCCACAGGGGTCAATGTGATATGAGATTGAATTACTTGTTATATTTGTAGCTCTAATTGCAAAAATAAAGAAGCAATCCTTCAAGTCACAATATTTAGTTTGAAAACATAAATTAGACTTTTTTTTAAAAACAAACTATTCCTTCAGGCATATTGATGTTAACATAAGAAGCTATCTAGACCTTTTCCACAATCTAATTCCTCCTGTGGAGGTCAGTTCTCCAAAACTGAAATGAGCACAGACTTTGGTGTCACCGTCAAAGGATGTTTACTTTGTGTGTAAAAGTATGGCAACACTTTTTCCGTGAACGTATGAGTGAAGGTGTGCAGGACGCACCCCTCTGCAGGACAGGAAAAACACACCTCCCCTGCATCCCAGTCAAACTGCACTCTGACCCTCTGCAGCCTTCGCTTCACAGCCAGAGGCTTCGGGGGTGAGGCCATGGCCCTGTATTCCCCATCCCTCAGGCACAGCGTCCAGAACCCGTTCTCCGGACGTGCCTGGACCTCCTTGTCCCTCTTAACAGAGATGCTAGCTAACCCCAGGATCCAATCGTCGCTGGCCCCCACCTCCACGTCCCAGCTGTGGGTGCCAGAGCAGAGGGCGGCCCGACCCAGAACCTCGGCGCTGATGTGGAACCGCTCGGGGTTGCTGGGGACGAAAGGACACGGGCTGCTGTAGTGGACAGAGGTGAGGTCATCAGAGATGGACAGGCAGGGGTGGGCTGTGTTTGGGTCCAGGCTCAGAGGGGCTGAACAATGAAAGAACCACACAAAAAGGTCATTAAAGATAAAGGGCATATAAGTCAAAAGATCCTGCACACCCCCATGTATTTATTTTACAAACTCCATTTACTTCACACAATGTAGAATTTTTAAGCCTTTTAAGCCTTTTAAGCCATTGTGAAGAGTGAACAACTATGAATGAAAACATGTAAAATAAAATCAGATTATAGTATCTCAAATCTCCATTTTATTTTTTATTTTTGGTCATATTTTACTAATATTGACTGCTGTCTACACTGATGTCCAGTGGGATTTGAAATCAAATCTGCTTACAGTAATTTACAGTTGGAGGACCAATAAAGTTTTGGATTCCGATTGAGAGGAGTTTCGTGTCTTAAAAAGTTCCTTCACTGGACGTTATTACATAAAATAATTGAGAATACACTCCTTAATAAATAAGAATTTGTTTTACAGTAGTTTTGTCAAGAGTGTGAAGAGGCCTTGCATTTACTTGTAAGGTTACATAGTTCTGCTATCATCAGCATTCAACAGACATTTGGTACATTTTTTCCCATAAACACCTTCAAAATGAATTTTTTCGCAACTGAACCCCTTAACTGTGATGAAATTACAAAACATCATTTCCCCACTAACAATTTTATGCCTGGGATTTGCAAGCCTAAAATCCTGATCCAAGAATTCCCTGCTCTGAATATTTTGTTGTTTTTCTTGACCTAAATACATTTACATTTACATTTACATTTACATTTACGGCATTTACTTGACGCTCTTATCCAGAGTGATGTACGTCGGTGATAAGTAGTCCACATCTGTTCTTCAACCCTTAAAAGCTAAACTTAAATCAATGTCTGGTATTTAAAGTAATTCGGGCTAAGTGCACCTAAACGACTCCTGTCAGAGAAAAGTCAGAGGTTAAGGCAAAAGTAAGGAAAGCATGGAGATAAGAGTATGTTTTTTTCTGTTAATTATGAAGACAGTAAATGTACAAAGTGGGTCCTGAAGGACAGGAGAACTCAAGAACCAGAACTGAAAACGGCCAGTTCTGAACACTTTGTGGCCAAAGTAATATTCTACCCAAGTTGGTTCTCGTTTCTTCATATTCCTTATTCGTGTTTATCATTCAGTGGCATATTGCCCCCATGTGTTTCTTAGAGGTACTTACAATACGGAGCAACCTTCTGCATCTTCTCCCAGACTCGGAATTTTAGGTTACTCAGGTGCTTTGCCTCATCCATTAAAGCTTCACATAACACTTCTGGTTCCTGCAGTGAACTCTGGGCTCTGCAGAAATGATCAGATTCATTTTTCCATTATTTAAACTGCAGGATTTTGTTCTGGAGTCCATGACGCAGTAACTTCTCCGACACATACAGGCCTTTGTAGTTTAAAGAGTTAAAGTCTCTGATTTTTAAACTGTAGATGTTTGGCAGCTTTCCACAACAACCGACAGCTTCAGAGTCAAAAATGAGCTAAAAATAAACCAGTGAAAGTCTGCGTTAATTAGCCACCTTAAAAGAGATTTTCATGCTTATTTTTAGCCTTTGTGAATTAAAAACAGCATTTAAATAATGTTAAAAAATCGTTTTTTTTCCAGTTTAAATTGTATGATGGTTTTCAAATAAAAAACAAGAGAACAGAGACTTTCTACGTACCTCTCTAGGGTGGATTTGAAGTTCTACAAAAAGAAGCAAAAGACAAAAAACTGATTGCACCCATTTGAGGAAAGCTGGGCAAAATGAGAAACCATGCATCGTCAGGCTTCTCCTGGCAAACCAGTCAAAGCTGCTTAAATAATTCCAAATAAGAAAAACACAGAAACCTGCTGAGGAACATGCCATAACTCGTGGTCATCACCTTCTCACCTGCAGCAGTGTCAGATCATCAGCAGCCATCTCCTCCTCTGTGCTCCTAATAACGACTAAGAGCGAAGACATCCTGCCCCTGAGGAACTCGTCTTTCTCCTTCACAGCCAACAGCCTCTTTTCCTCTTCCTCCTTCAGAGCACACAGCCTGGCTTCCTCTTCCTCCAGCAGGAACTGATGAAGCTCGGCGAACTGATTCCTGATTCGCTTCATTATTTGCTGAGATTGACTCTGGAACACAAACATATGAAACGCCATGAGCCTCTAAGGCTTTGGAATTTCAGTTTTAGGTGTTTGGAGAAACCTGTAGTACCTTGATGTGCTCCAGTGTCATTGCTGAAGTCATTCTGTGCTTGTTGATCACGTCCAGCTTCTCCTTTAGAGTCTTCAGTCCAGAGCCGAGTTTATCCTGCGAGTTGGATTAAATGGGATTTTGAGTTTTAAACTAAATAAAGGAGAAGAAACCTGTCCTTTATTTAACAACTAAGGACAATGGAAATAAGCCATATAGTTTTCTCCTGTTATCCTTACTGTTCATTGTTTCTTACTGATGGTACGGTATGTATAATGTCTTAAAAGAACTGGTCAAATAAATAAAATGTGAAAATCTAAATCAAAACCCTTGAGGATCACAGTCTCTAGGATTTACACCGTATATGTTTGCCCAGAAGGTCACAACCTTACCTAGTGAAGATTTATTGTTTTAATTTGCTCAAACATGGCAAAGTATGGTGGCATCTATAATGAACATTATTAGTCTGTCATTTGTTGTTCCTGTGATGTTACATATATTATCATTTTCAGCCTGGATCAGTTTAGCTCCACCATTTCACACTCAAGTTAAATCGTGATTCAGAAGTGTTCTTCACTTCTTTTTAATTGGGGGCTACAATTCAGAGCAGCCAATCAGAGCAGAGGCCATTTACATACATTGGTCTTAAAGGCGCAGTACCATACAAGCCTATTCATTGTAAGGCATGAGAGACTGTAAAAATTTAAATATTATAAATAGATGGACTATTTTTGGTAAATAAACCCACATATGTTTCATTAGCATCATAGGAAAATGTAGGTTTATACCCTTCAACACATCTACACTGACATTGTATTACATACTCTGTAAAATTTTGAGAACTCTTGTGAGTTCATTAGGTGTTTATTGGGTTGGATTTATTTTTTTCCCAGAGTAACATTCTAGACTCATGACAACCCTACTAGAGATAACTGACCCTCATGCAGACTGGCACAGATTGCATTCCTCTGAGATAAACCTAGAAGAAATACTACTGAGGTTTTTTTTCAACTCCCCACACATGTTTGAACTAGGAGACCTCCTCTCCTAATTCGAACACCTGAACGCGTATTTTTCCAGAACATAACAGCCTGACAGGAGCTACTTTTTTTTTTTTACTTTCCTTGCCACAGGAATGCACATACAAGGCCTAGAAGGTGTTGGCCAGAGGGCCTGGGCTGTACTCCTCTGGCAGGACATGTTGAAATAGCGCTGGAACAGACTTGATGAACTGCATTCCCACAAAAGGCTTCTCCAAAATTCTTTTATGGCCACAGAACAGCGGTGAGCATTTAGAGAGATACAATGTAGCACAGAGCTGGTAGAACAATGCTGTGACTGTCAAAACTGTACCTTACAGTCAAGCGCGGCCTCCTCCGTGGGCGAGCAGTCGTGGCCCTTGTGCGCTCTGGAAGCCTGGCACACCACACAGATGGGCTGTTGGTCGTCCAGACAGAAGAGTTTCAGCTTCTCGCCGTGCTGACTGCAGGGTAGGTCTACTTCGTCCACTGCTCCATTGCTTCGTCCTTGAAGGAAAGCCTCGCAGAGGTTCCTCAGGGCCAGGTTGGATGGGGGACTCCTCTTGGAGGTCCTCCTCCTGCAGACAGGACAGACACGGGAGCTTCCGCTGTCCCAGAATCGCTGCAGGCAGGCCTTGCAGAAGCTGTGACTGCAGGGAAGAAGGACCGGATCCTTAAAGATGTCACAGCAAACGGGACAGGACAGGTCATCTTCCAACATGCTGGCCGACATCCTCCAAGGTTAATGGGTACGCAAGCTCCTCTCAGAATCATACACGTTTATTAGATGAGTATGTTTTCACACACAAACTGTTGCCTTTTTGTCCTCCTCATGTCAGCTGCAGGCATCCACCTGTTCTGTCTGCAGGCGTGTCTTGTTCTGCTGGTTTCACAGCACTCTGAGCTCTGCTGCTGCTCTTGGCTCACTCTGCAAGTGCATAAACAGCAGACAGGGAGGAGTGGCACATGATATGAGGCAGGAAGTGAAACCCTCCTGATGAAGTCTTGAGGTAAACTGGCACTGATCTGAATGCAAGAAAAGCGACATCAGAACTCATGCGCTGATCCAAGCTGGATTTATCTTGCTGTTCTAAGTTGGCTCTCCCAAGCAGCATCATGAGGATCCGCCTTAGAAAAGGCCTCTCACAGCCAAGTTTTGGCTGACAAAATTGAATGGCATGTAAATGCAATTAGTCAAGCAGGTATATTTTTTGTGCCATTTGAACCATATACACAGTGGAATTAAAGAAGAGTCCTCTGGGACACGGAATAAAACAGAAACATCTGAAAGCTATATGTGTGGGCAGGTCATAACTAAAAAGAGGTCACAGTTAATAAAAAACACAAGAGCAAATGTACATTAATTATTTGGACAAGACATCATACAATGCGATCAACAGTAGCAGTGACATCACTACTGAAGGAAAACAGTTTTATGATGTATTGTATTTTAGCAGGATTTGAGTTGTTAAGCGTGAAAAAATGCAACAATATGCAAAAGTTGATGTATACAACAATACACAATTGCACAAAGCAGCGAGCCACAGGATCAGGATTCGACTAAATGTACAGTATATGAATAGGATATTTAGAGTGGCAGTTGGGGTGTAAGTTATCTTCGATTATAGCACACCAGTTTAGCGTTTGTTTATAGTATAGTTGGGAGAATGGAAGCAATTCAGTTCACAGTGTGTGTGTGTGTGTGTCTGTGTGTGTGTGATAGTGTGTTTCTCAGTTGAATTTGTCTTTGTTTTAAAGTGCTCCAAATGGCTCATTTTGCCTCCTAGCTGTAAATACTTAAAAGCTAAAAGACATATACAAGCTGGATCTGGTGAATCAGTCCATTTGTTCTTATTTGGCCAAGCTCAAATAATTCATTGTGTTAGTTAAAGCGGTTAGCTATGTGAACATTTAAATCAAAATAGTACAGTAGCTCCAGATTCGTTGAAGGAGAGAAGAACATGCTCTGAGCAATGTTGATAATTTTGCCTGCTGGTTCCAGGTGACTGAATTTGCAGTCTATTACTCCCTGACTTGTTCGACATCCATGTAAAAGGCAGTTGCTCACAGTTTTGTGCCTGCCAGCTAGTTAGCTCACTAATAGTTATGGTTGGAAGTTAACAGATAATGTAAGCTTCAAGCAAGTCACATTGTTAGTTAGCAATAGTTAGTTTAACATGAAAATGAGCTTTTAAAATAGTAGCTACATTGGGCTACATTCTAATTACATTCTAAATAATATAATTATTCCTGGCTGTAAAACTTCAAAAGTTCGGTCTGATATTAGCTGGTTAGCATTAACTTAAATTTTTCTTGATCTCCGAAAGCTAAAGATACGAGGCCTAAAAGAGCTTTGAAACATTCAGACGGCTCTCAGCCAACGCAGTTTTTCCAATTGCAGGTCAAATTAATTGTAATAAATTATACACTTTAACAGTTTTCACTGCTGTTTGGTTTTATTAGCATTATGAAGTCAGCATATGAATATTTGAATATGATGTATACTAAATGTATACTTTACTGTTCATGAGCTTATGAAGCAATATTTCTGTGATCTGTTTCTTGGCAACACTGTGTGTGTGTAAGGCGTGGGGGGTGAACCTCTTGTGGTAAAGCCACTGCCCCTCCGAACATCTGTGCACATCACTGAGGTGCTACCGACTATTGGTTTAATGTTTCACAATGGATTTAAACAGTTCTATATATTAAAAAATCTCCCGTCTATGACTACAGTGCAAGATAAAAAAAATAAGCTGCAGTCACGTCTAGCTGAAGGTCAGCAGACAACAGAGAGTATAATCCTGGGTGAGGCTCAAAGGAATTTAAAACTTTTGTTGAATGCAGAACTTCCTCCCTGGCTTTCAAAACACTGAGCCAACAACGAGAAATTTATAACTCACTGAAGCGAGCGCAGCTGAGGCTACCTAGCTCCTAACATACACCCGCGTAGACTCCTTAGCAGCTAAAGCTTGTCAATTTCATGAAAAATGACTTAAATTGGGACTGCCGGTATAAACATAGTTGTTCATTCATTTTGTGTAACTGCTTAATACTTACTAGGATCACAGGTACCTGGAGCCTTTCGTGGCATTGGAGCTGCAAACTAACACTGATAACAAACGCTAGTCGAAAACTTTCACTTTTAAAAAAAATCAATAAACATCCCTCAGCCCGCTCAAACCACATCCACAAGTCAGACACAGTATGACTTTTAGTTATCAAAATAAAGAAAATGTCACCATAGATAAATATAGATGCTGTGGGCGGCCTTTATAGACAACAGCGTCTGTTTTTACAAAGCGTCTAGGAGAAGGGGTGCTGCTCCAGAATCAGGTTTTTTTTTACAATGATCTTGATAAGTGCAGAGGAATCTGATTCAAGATCAGTCCTCCTCACAGCTGTTTTGTGTTTTCTGAAGTGACCCGCAGTAACCCCATTGACCATCCTACGCTGATGAAAGGTTTATGGACGTATCCATGAAAACTTCTATGCCAACCTAAAGAATGATCATACAAACAGGTCTTCGTCAATCATGTACATCTGGAGTTTGTACATTTGAGAAAATTCACATTTTTTCTAAAAAACAGTTGCCTTAATTGAAGCATTTCATTTGAAAGTAGTAGTTTTGAGGCAAAAAATGAAGGAAATCGCTTTATTGCCATCTCTCATTTATTCAGTATAAATACTGTCCCAAGTAGCCCTAATATTTACATTTCATTAAGTTAACTATTAATATTTTATGCATTTTGCACTGAAATAACAAAAAAAAAACTATTAAGATTCTAATTTTATATGGCTTCATCACCAGTGCACACATTCAGACAGGTCCATTTTACATCATATTTATTCATTTATTACAAAATACTTTATGGGCTTTGATGAAATTTAGATAAATCTTTTCTTCTCTCACACAACTATTTAAAAAAAGTTATCAAGTAAAACCAGCCAAAAACAAGGGCAAGTGAAAACAACGGGCCGTTAAATTATCGATTGATAAGATACATTTACCTTAATATTTTTTATTACTCATATTTATCCAGTATTTATAAAAGTATATTTCTGTTTTCTTGTTTTCAGGAATTGCCCCCTCAGCCTCGTCCTGGGGGATGTTCCAGATAGCAGGTGACATACCCAGGTAAGTTCAAGGGTAAGTTAGTGGATAACCTCAACTTTCGGTTCCAAAAACGGAGGTAACTTTCTGGGTATGTAAGTAACCATAGCAACTTACTCTCTGAAGATAACCTGCTCGGTAGCAGGTTATGTTCTGAGTTTCAGTTTGTTTCAGAAGGTTACTGAGCTCGGCGTGCCTTTTTAATGATGATCCTGTGGACGTGGAGGCACAAATTCTATGATATTTTTTCGCCGGGAGAGAGTTTATAAGACCGCATATTTATGTCTTTTCGTTTCCTGATGACTATTTGAAAGAACGTTATCGGTTTTCAAAAGAATTGTTAATTTGTTTAAATAATTCCACAGAGTGGCAGGTTCGTCCTTTGTAGTAAAATCAACAAACTGAATCTAGTCATACTATTTATATCTCTACATGTATTCATCCTGCACACACACACTTGATACTTCCATATATGACTTTCTGTCTCAGGGTTTCCAAATATAATTGTGTGCATCAATGGCACACACATTCCTATTAAAGCTCCTTTAATAAAAGAGGGAGACTATGTTATAGGGAATCCATTCATACTATCAATGTGTGGGTAACAACTTGGTTTAGATTTTTTGTCTTGATACAATCATTAAACTCATTACTTTTTTCCACTAACTATAGGTAATTCATGAGACACCCCACATCATTATTAATGTTGGGGCAGAATGGTCAGGATCTGTGCATGATGCCAGAATTTTCCACCAGTCATCGTTATGCCAGACACTTCAGCAGGGTATGTTTGGCTTCATACAATGTTTTTTTTTTCTTTTTACTATATTTGTATTGTACACTTGAATCATTACAGGACAGTACAGTGGTTACTTGCTGGGGGACAGAGGATTCCCTTGTCTGTCCTATTTAATGACGCTCTACCCTGAAACCGATCCTGGACCACAGACAGGCTTTTACCGGGCTAACAGCCGGACACAGGCCAAGGTGGAGATGACCAAAGGGATCCTCCAGTCTAGGTTTCAGTGTCTGCATGGGCTCTGGGTCAGTCCAGAGAGGGCACGCGACAATATAGTATCTTGTGTGGTGCTTCACAACATTCTACTATAAGAGGAGAGGGCCACCCTCCTTGTGTGGGGGGAAGATGGCCCAGAGGAACCCCTACAGATTTTTGCACACAGAGATGGAAGACTTCGAGACAGGTTTTGTCAAAATTACTTTTATTAAATTGTTTGCAATAGTCTGCTGTGCAGTTCATTTCTTTATTTCCTGAAAAACAATGTAAGTAAAATGAAATAAAATGTTTTTATTACACTGCTTTATATACAGACCACACTTTTAACATGCAACATATTAATATTCACACAAGCTCTCACCGATGCTCCAGTAGTTCAATTTTAAGTTTAGCTTTTTTAATTGATAGCCTTTCCTCTTCTATTTGAAGCTGTATAAGGTCCACCTCCATGTCACTTTTTTTTATTTGTTTTTCTAAGATGGACCTTATACAGCTGCTTTGCTGGCAACTAGGATGTCAAACATAATTACATAAATGAGATTCTGTCAGACAAAGTGTAAATATGGACAACTATACGAAAATTCTTATAAT
>JBBMFX010022275.1:0-12386 GCA_037832545.1 Rhabdalestes septentrionalis | reverse complement strand
CAGTTACACCACGTGTACAGACACACCAATCAGCATCCATCACTGGTTATGTGTCCCGCCCCAGCCCCGAATACACAAACACCAGAGATAGAGAGATGGCTGAGAGAGACGGTGCACACATGTAAACCGCTTCAGCGTTCTCAGTTATAGGAACGCGCATTTTATTGTCAGTAACGGTAACGGCGTTGTAACGGGGGAAACAGTAATTGGTTTGATTACTTGTAACTGAAAAAAGTATCGCCGTTAGTAAAAGCGTTTATTTGTAGTGCTGTTATTCCCATCACTGGTGATAAGCAGTAGCCTCTACCCCCTCAGCCTCACACATCTCAGCCAGACATCCCGTATCTGTTTAGCCTGATACAGAAAGAGAGGCTCTCATATGCTGAGGATTGGAGAGAAACTCTAGAACCTCTCTACACCACAACCTCACTCTACTCCTGACACCAACCCCCAATGCCATCCGAAGGATTTCTCCCTGCAGGACATGAGCTTTGAAATCCCCCAGTCACTGGACACACCATAGCTGCACTCCACCCTCTCTGCATCACACTATCCATCATGTCTTAAAAAATGTATTTATTTTCTGTAGGGACTACACTCTCACATTCCACAAACGACAGCTCCCAAGTTAAAGCTAAGGAGGGACGTGCACCCATACCACCTGCTCAAGGTGCTTCTCCCCATCCCCTGTAGCCCCATACGCCTGTAGGCAGGGATCTCCGCCCTCTGCCACAAGGCCAGCAGCTTCAGGATGCAGCAGTTATAATGAGGACTGATATCTGAAAGGTCTCTGGTTCAGTAGTGTTAACATTTACAATGACTGTGACCTTTTTCAGAACTTCCTGTAGCAATTGGGAACAGTGTCAACCGAGTGCACCCAGTTTGTGGGTCAATCACGCTAACCTATGCTGTATTCTACACAAACCACAATCCTAATTGGCTCCCTCCCACACTATGAAATTTGCCGCTTTGAATATCCAGTCACTAAACAGCAAATCACTTTTAACCAATGATCTTATAACTACATACAAGACTGATTTTATGCTCTTAACTGAAACTTGGTTAGATGACAGCTGCAGTGTATCAGTTCTTAATTAAACAGCTCCACCAAACTTTTTTTATGTCTCTCATGAGGGACGGAAAGGTGGTGGTGATATATAGAGATAAATTCCAATGCAAGCAGTTATCAGTAGGTGAATCTAGTTATTTTTTATATCTTTATACTATCATAAAATACTCACAGAGTACACCATGGAGAAAGTTCTGTCATGTAATTGATCAGAAGAGAGAGTGTAGGAAAGCAGAGCACTGCTGGAGCCAAACATAAAAGTTGATTTTGACATTTTTAAAGAGAGTCTCCACAAGTACAAACTTGAGTTAGGCAGAGCTAGAAGTACATATTTCTCTGATCTCATAAACAGGAACACTAAGAACTCCTGTTATCTCTGCTACAATAGAGAGATTAGCAAAGCCCCAGGTGCAGTTACCTTCAGGTACGGTTACCTGCAGCTCCTCACAGTTTCTAAATGCAACGAATTTGCTTTTTTTTTAATCACAAAATTGAAAATATTAGACAAAATTTTGGATCTACACACTCAAGTTATTTTATGTTAACCAAGAGATTTAACATGCCTATCATGTCTGAATTTCATCCGGTAGGAGCTAGCACCCTTGAGTAGATCATCTTAAACTATCTACATGTTCCCTGGACACTCTACCAACTAGCTTCTTTAAAAAGGGTTTTTAGGAGCTTAGCACAGGACCTGTTGCACATTGTTAATAGCTCTCTGAACTCAGGCATTTTTCCAGCACTGTTGAAAACTGTAGTTAATAAACCCCTCCTGAAGAAGCGCAATTTAGACCCCTCTGTCCTTAACAATTACAGACCCATTTTTAACCTTCCCTTTATAAGCAAGATTCTGGAAAATGTAGTTTTAAATCAAATCAGCTGGACACAAATAGATTACCTGGACACAAATAGATTATTTGATGACCACCAATCAGGTTTCCGTCAACATCACAGTACAGAATCTGGTCTTGTCAAGATACTAAATGATGTTCGCCTGAATACAGATGCAGGGAAAATAACTGTACTTGTGCCGTTAGACCTGTGTTAAAACTGTGAGTGCAGCCTTTGACACTATTGAACATAACATCCTGCTAGACAGTTTTGAGAACTGGGTTGGTTTCTCAGGTACCTCCCTTGTTTGTCCCAGTTATACCTGGAAGGTATGAAATACTTTGTGTCAATCGGCTCATGTGAATCAGCAAAAACAGCTATGCCATATGACTTTAACCCAGTTGACTCATTGTGTCAGTGCCTTGAAAACTTACATGACTGGATGCATCATAATTTTCTCCAATTAAATAAAGACATAACAGAGATTATTCTATTTGGTGATAAAGAGGGATGATCGATTCTTAGTACTCACCTGGAATCTAGAGCACTTAAGACATGCAGCCATGTAAAAAATCTTGGTGTGATCCTGGATGAAGATCTTAGCTTTGATGATCAAATCAAAACTGTCACAAACTCTGCATTTTGGCACCTCAAAAACAGGGCTAAAGTTAGAAACTTTGTGTGCAAACAAAACTTAGAAAAACTGATCCAAGTTTTCATTTCCTGCAGTGTTTACTATTATAATGCACTCCTCACTGGGATTTCAAACAAGTCCATTAAATGACTCCAACTTATTCAAAATGCTGCTGAGTTCTAACTACAACCACAAAAAGAGAGCACAGTACTCCTATACTCAGGTCCTTGCACTGGCTCACAGTTCGGTACAGAATTGACTTAAAAACATTGCTGATTGTGAACAAATCACTCAATGGTCTGTGTCCCGTACATCTCTGATTTACTTGAAGTTTATATTCCTAGTATCTCTTCGATCTGCAGGAGCTGAACAGTTAGTGGTAAGAAGATCTGAAACCAGACATGGTAAAATGGCATTTAGTCATTATGCATCTCATTGCTGGAACAAACTGCCCATTACTATCTGCTCCAGCAGTAGCCAGCTTTAAAAAAACTGCTAAAAACAGCACTACTCTCCTCTGCCTTTTTATTATATTTACACATTTAATGCACTTTTACTGCACTTTTAATGTTCTTTTATGTATTATTTATACTTGTACCCCTCTTATTATCTTCTTTTATCTTTCTAAAAATTTCTTCCTTCCTATTTTAATTTCCAGTGATGGAAAGCACATTGAATGACCTTCTGTGTTTAATAATGTGTTATATAAATAAACTTGAAATTGAACTTGAACTTAAAATGACATTATTATTTATTCTAAAAACAATTTGAAGCAGGAAAGATGCTCTAACTGTAATATTTGAGGAACTTTAAATCACTGGTTTGTGATCCTGTGGGCAGATATGGCGCCGTGGAGAGTTTCCACCCCCACCACCTCTGAGAGGGCTGTCCATTATCTTTCATGAAAATAATTTTATTTCGTGAAAATCCCGGATCAGTCACCTTCACTATGTTATAAGAGAGCCACATGTTACCAGAGTCAGCATCCACTGTGATCACTGAGATTCTTCCTGGGAAGCTTTGGGCACCATTTCAGTCATGAAGGATTTTCCTTCCAAAGAGGGGTATAGCATTTGTGGGGTATAGTATTTTTATCATTCTCGGTTATGAAGACAGTAATGTTACTGCTGAGTGAAGGAGAACGTTGTCCCTGGCAAAGATGGGCACTTTGAAAATAATCAAATCAAAAGACTTCAAATGTTTGGATTTCACCTTTGTCTCCATCAAAAGAAAAAAACATTATGCCACTGGAGTGACAGAAGACCAAAGACAATAAACGACATTTACATCAGGTGACCATTTTTTTCATAGTGTCCCTATTTAAGCAATTTTCTCTCATCTTAAAGCCCAGTATTTACATTTTTCTCAAGCATAATGCATTAAACTGAGTTTCAAATGGAATTAAAATGTTGGGGGCATATTTGTGGACATATTTAGGGTTTACACTATAAAAAGTTAACTTATAATGGGGCTGGCCTGTGTGCTCTAATGTCCCGTCACTAGCATAGTGGATTTGCCTTAAATGATCTAGATGTTAATTATGAACAAATATCTCACACTCTGAATGTGTAACTTCACATCTCGATAGGGCTCTCTGACATCTTTCCAAAGACACTTCCTTTTATCTTAATAGCCCCCTGGAGATCCGGAGTTAGCCGAAAACCTTGGACAAAAGTAACGGAAACCGGGACTGTTGCAAAGTGCAAGCGCAGCATGCTGCATCCAGGTATACTTGATTTGTTTTGTCAGTTGCCACAAGACAAATTAACCAAATGTACTAAAGAACTAGGGATGCACTGCGATGACTTTTTTGGACCGAAACCGAAAACTAAAAATGTGGAAACACTTGGCCAAAATATGAAACCAAAAACCGAAATAAATGATGATTATTAAATTATTAAAAGAATATATATGTTACAAACATATGAAAATATTTATTTTGCATTCAAAAAATGCAAAATACAAAATTAAATTTGAAATGAAATCTTTTACTTGGACCCTGTGACGACCACCTCGTCCCCATCCCGTCGCCCCAGATCCCCGTCTCCCGAATATTAGTTTGTCCCTTTACTTTTGTCCACCCTTTCTAGTGTCCCTCGCTCCCTACCTAGTGTGTCTCTTCTGTTTGTATCGCGCCCCGCTTATTACGTTCACCTGTCCCTCGTTTTCTAAGTTCACCTGCGTCTTGATCCCTGTCCTTATTTATACCCCAGCCGGTCCCGTGTGTCCCTTGAATCAGTATTGGTCATTTCGTCTGTCCGTCCGTCCGTCCGTCCGTCCGTCCGTCGGGGAGAGTCTCAGTCAGTTTGTATACTTGGGCTCGTGTTCTATGTCGTAGGCATGAGAGGGACTGCACCAGCTACTAAGCCAACACTCTACTATTGATGGTCATATTAACTCTGAAAAAGAATATACAAGCTCGGAGACATTACTCCCGTTCGAGAATCAAACGAAGTTCTTCGAATAGGCTCAATTTCATGGTCCCACGACAACGGTACAATATTATACAGTTAAACATCATCTCTTAAAAATCCAGTGAAATCAAGTGTATTGTAGTATTCTGAACGAAGTTCATAAACAAAGTGCTTTAAAAACTGTTATAACAACATTGTCTGTATGCCTGACATATGGGCTATACCAGTAAGGCTGGCATAGCCCATATATTAACTATAATCACTGGAAAACTTTAATGTATTTTTCAAAAACACAGACTGAGTGGGTGTTGCCTCTTCTGTGCTTCATACTCTGTATGGCAATTGGGATGTTTTGGTTTAATAAGATAATTAATCCTGATGTTGAAAAACCCTTTGTGGATGCACCCTTTATAGAAAAACAAAAAAATATGAATAAATGATCATAAAAAATAAATTCATAAAGTTTCTCTACCAAGCTCCTCAGGCTCAAAGCATACTTGCTATCCATCAGCTGAAGAACAGTGAAGAAGCTGAAGAACGATGGTAGCAGAGATCTATGTGGAAAACATAGATGTTTTGGAGAGATTTTAACCATCTTAAAAGATTTATCTATCTGAGCTGAAGAGAAGCAGAAAGAGAACTGAGTCCCTGTCAAATAAACTCACACTGTGAACAGAAAAAGAGCTGCATTCCCTTTCTGTTGGTCCACTTTTTGGACTTCTTCTAGAAGACTGAAATAGGTTCCTTTAAAAAGCACTATATGTGAAATCACCCTTAGATATATCGAAATGCAGACATGGTGGAGTCAGCATTGTGACATCACAGTTTCAGTCGCATAAACCGAATTTTATGTGCATTTCAGGCAGAATATTTTGGTGGCCGAATATTCGGTGCATCACTAAGGATAACCCAATTCTCCTATAGTTATAGTGCACACTGTACACACTACTTACTGGTTTTTGTTAAATCAGTCTGCGTCTTCCAATTTATTTATGTTTCCCCTACAGCTTTGCACCACCCAGCTGGTAAAACTGCACATGCTCTTTGTAAGCTCATTCCAGCTCATAACAAGTGCGCTCTGCCGAAAAGGGTGTAGCATTGGTTAATCATTTGTTAATTGTCATAATGTGACTTATGCAAGCCCTTTTAATTGGCAAAATTTAAAATTCAATTACATTTTTTTTAAGTCTCAAGAAAATTGCACTTGGGGTACCCAAGGGGAAAGGGCAGGTGCTCAAGCCCCCAGGAGGTTCTTAATGTTTTTGTAGGCATATGATTTGTCAGGTTTACCTTGGGCCATGTAGAGTGATCAAATATAAAATTAAATGTCACATGCATTTAATGATGCACACCGGCTTTAAAATTCTGAAACCAAGGCTGTTAACAGTTTTTGAATATGTAAAAAGAAGCAGTGAAAGATTTCAGTACAAATCTCTTTCATGTCTGAAATGATGATACTTGATCCTTAATGGTAGGTAGGAGCCTCCTAATTTTAAGCAAATTTTCATGCCTCTACTCAGACCACCTGATGTTATGGAACATGTCAAGTTTCACAGTTCCTTTCTCATCTCGAATTTGCTTTAGAGCATTCAGCTTCTTTTCAGTCCAGCTTCTTCCCTTTGCAAATAGAAACTGTTTGGTGACTATCTGGTTCAATTTGACACAATATGAGGTCGATTTATCAGCAGACTTTGCACAGTTTTCCAGCATGTGTGCAGTGCAAAGTATGTGGATTCGGGAGTCCCCAGTGGTAACTATCCATTGTAACTTTGGAACCACACTGTTATGCACTTCTACATTAACAGCTGCATCATCTGAACACACAGAAACCAGTCTGTTTTTGCATTCATCACACAATCCATAGGCAACAAGTAACGGTAACGGCGTTGTAACGGGGAAACAGTAACTGGTTTGATTACTCGTTACTGAAAAAAGTATCGTCGTTAGTAACGCCGTTTATTTATAGTGCCGTTATTCCCATCACTGGTGTTAAGTCTATGTGGTACCACCCCCGAGTAGCCAGTAGCTGAGCATGCTTTAACAGGTATTGATGATTTTTCAGCATTTGTGTCCACCTCTAGACAAATGATAGATGTTCCACGTACCAGTGGTTTGGAAGTGAGGACAACTACAATAACTGCTTCAGGCCCATCATATTAACCTGCATCACCTTCCAAGAGCAGTTGGGGACACTGTTGTGGGGAATGTTGACCTGCCTAGACCTGTGTCCCAGGGTATGGTGGCTATGTTTAGACCTAGGCTGTAACAGTGTTGACCAGTGGTGTCCAGTTCATCATTGGGATGATGATGTAGAAACCCTGGGTGGCTTGTGGTGAGAGGAATAGTTAAGCCTATGCCTTGTTTATTTAGCAAATGTATCAGTAAAAGGTATTAATCAGTGGGAGCAGAAAGGGTATGTAAGTTCCCTTCATACTACCCTAGATGTACGTACCGTCTCCTGACTTGCGCACTTCCTCCTTGCCCTGTGATGCAGTTCTAGTAAGCACCTCGTGCATGGCATGCCAACTACTTTCATTCTTCTGAGTAAGTTTTCTCATCTGTTGACGATTCTTTTCCAGCGTATCTTGATTCCTTTGAATTTTTTGAGTGGCTGCATGCATTTCATAACCCTATCAAGTGGGTTTGTTTCCTGAGTCTCAGGTAGGTTGATGCGTGTTTCATGCCAACTCCCTATTTTCCTTTGAATGAAGTTATTCATGTGATGAAGTTCCTATTTCAGTATGTATCAGCTTTTAACCTTTGTATGGCTGTGTGTGTTTCCAGTAATTCCTGGCCTAAGGTGCTTTCTGTTAGCTTGTGTGTGCTAAGACCAGGTATGAGTTCAATATTTCTTTAGAACACATATTTTGTGGTTTGATACCTGCTATTTCATTTGTATGCATTTGTGGTGGCTGTGATCCGGTGGGGATATTTGGACCCAGATATATAAAACGACTGGCTGAAGATGGGCTTCCTACAATTGCTTCTGTTTTGTTTTCTTTAGTGCTTTACAGTTTAGCATTGTTTTGATTTAATTTGTTTAGCTTTCTTACATTTTTTTATATATTTTTTTTGCTTTGTTTCTTTCCTTTTTCTAGTTTTTGTTTCATGTGTTGCTTTATTGCAGTATTGCCATGTTGCTTTATTTTTTGGTTTCCTTTGTGTTCAGTACTTTTGTTACTTGTTTAATTTTTCTATGTCTTACTTTTTTTGGATGCTTTGTTTACTGATTTTCCTATCTGGTGCAGTGTGAACAGTCCTTGAAACCCCTTTTTGGGTGGGTACGTGGTCTTTAATATCACTATGTGTGTGTATGTGTGCACTTGAGGGTGAGTTAAACTGTGGAGTGCGAACCCTTAATCAACTGGTTTTAATTGTTCATTGTTCAATGTGAAGTGTCTATTTGTGTAGGGGATTTTTAATTGTGGGACTTTTTAGTATTTTGTGTTCATATTAGTATATTTAATAAAATAAATATTCATGATATTCACATCTGGACCCAGTGATTTTGAATCTGCATCCTTATTCTGTACAGCGGGTATAATTTTTTACAAAATTTAACTAATTCTCTGGGCAAAATTCCCAGAGTAGTGTAGTCAGATTTTGCTCTAAGTGTACTTTATGCCACACATTTATATTTGTGTGAGTGTTAAAGCATTAAAAAATGCTTCAATTATACATATTGTATATATACCATGGCTATTTACCACCCTGGAAAATGTATGTAATTCAGCTCCTCTGTTATTTGATAGGTTAAGTGTGTGTTTGTAGTAAAACCATCCAGGACCAGAAACCTAGTTTTGTTCGTTGTATATAACTGTAAGTTCTGGTCGGAGAGAGGGAAAAAGAGAGCAAGAAAGAGAGACAGTCAGACTTTAACTTTAATAAACTTTAATTTAACTCTTTAGTGTAACTGTGCCCATTTGGCTGGCTTTTGAGGCTCTATCGCTTTAGCTGTAAGTCTGAAAATTCAAATAATCTGTCTATGATGTCATTTTGCAAGAAAACACCCAACTGATGCAAACTCACATCAGTTAATGAGCAGCTCTAGTGAAAATGACAAAAACTCGAGTCAACCAGTTCGTTAATATATTCTTTTTTATGGCATGTTGGTGTTTGTAGCTGCATAAGGAACATTTCAGAACTATGTTCTCATGTATTTTCCACATTTATGGTGTACAGAATGTGGCGCTGTTGAGTCGTGCACTCAAAGCCCACCCTCAGGACAGAAGGCAAAATAAAACATTACAGGAGCATTTCTCGTTGAAGCAATTATACCACGTGATATTAACCTCGTTTTAAAGCTACGTATTAAAACACAAAGCAGTATCTGACGGGTTCCCTGTGTTCTGGCACAATAAATGTCACGTGAACTTTTCTCTTTTATCAGCCTAAGTTCATCAGTGCAGCAGACATGCTTAACAGGCCGTGCTGCCTCTAAAAATACAAAACAAAGGGAGTAAGTAACACTTTGCAAGTTTCAAATGTACTCCTTTTTATTACTGCTTTTAATACTTTGGTAAATGTATTTGTTGTAATATTCTTTTATGACTATGCATGTACATCAGGTAACAATATTTTTAATTTAGTTTCTGCTCTCAGGAGAGTAACATGTGAGACACATACATAATAACTGCAAGGCTTGAACATCGACCTGGATAAACACAAAGAAAATTAGTCCATCATTTATAGATTCATAGATATACATTAAATCAGATCTAGAGCAAATTAAAGAGGGGGAAAAATCTTGAAACTCGGTTGCAGAATTCTGGACTTTGCATCCCTACCATCAGTATATGTTTCCTTTATTTCCTGGTACCACAACTCTTACTGATGGATGTGCCACTTATTATTAATTAATATTTGTTGAATGCAACAAAGCTTTGATATACAGGTATCTAAATTGAAAATTCTGAAACTTGCCACAGTAGCATAAAGAGACTATGGTATTTCTGAGAGTAATCATAATAGAATTCAAAGAAATAAGAAAATGATTGTTTAACATTTTTAAATTATTTCCTATAATTCTAGAGAAAGTAACAATCAGATTCAGAAAACTATAGATTCCAGAGGAATTTGCTTATGACTGCACAAACAGTGACAAAAACAATATAAAATAAAATCTAAAAAAACCAACACTCAATATGATATGCACTTTGCACATAAATTATGGTTATAACTACCATAGAATAGTAATTAACTTAACTGCAAGTTGCATGACGTTATATGTAGAAATATATAGTATTATTTAGTATTACATAAGTAAAAAAATACGTTATATTGCACATACATTAATTCACATAAGGAAATGATTTGGCATCCATTTACAAAACTTTATGAATCTGCAAATTGTAAGACTATTGCACACAAGATACTGTACATAATATTTTAGTTGACAATAAGAACATTGCACAGTATTGCACAATGTAGAATATTGCACATCATAGTGAGACAATGCACATTGTGAAACACACCATGATAGTACACTTTAAAAAAAAATCACATCAAAATAGCCTCAGGCTATTGCACAAATTATTGTGTGGTTGAGTGACAAAAGGAGGAGTTACAGAGTCTGGTGTCAGCGGGATGAAGCATTTTTCACTAAGTGAAACTAACTGTCATTTTGCACTCTTGTGTTGCCTGTATGCACCTTTTGTCCTGTCGAATGTTATGTTCAGTGATACTATATGTTGCATCGTGGCAATGGGGAAACGTTGTCTCATCACAACAGTGTACATGTATAAAGAATGCTGATGACAAATAAAGTGAAGCTTTACCCTTGATTTCTGCTGGTGAATCTGTGGCTGACTGTAATTCTCAGTTCAACCCCACACTGTGGAGTGGGTGATCAGCATTGTCCAAAATGTACAGAATTTTAGACACTGTTCTCTCTTCAGCCACAGATTCCACACTGTCCTTCTTTAAGTTAGTTTAGTCTCTTTGTGTCTGCAATGTTTATGCAGCCACCCCAGCACATAAAATCCTAGAAAATGGTGCTGGCCACTACCTACTAAGACATTGTGTCGGAGACTCTGAATCAGAGTCTACATAGGAAGTACAGCCTACTTTCACACATCTTGTATGTTACCAGAGAGTTATTTGTCCAGTCTAGCTTGTTGTCAGGGCGGACACTCAGGTTTTTGTAGTCCTGAACAATCTCCACATCCACCCCAAAATGGACAGGGGAGTGACAGGAGACCTCCTCAGGTCCACTACAATTTCTTGTTGATGTTGAGCTGCAGCTGATTCAGCTTAAGTATGTAAACAAAATTGTCCATAGCTATCCAATTCTGAGTCCCCTCTATGTTTGATACATCTCTCTATGCCTGACTATTGATGAGTTATATGAAAATATCTGAAGATAGCAGTCCACTGTGTTGTACTGTAAATCAGGTGTGTTTAAGGAGAGGAGGACTGGAGTTAGCACTGTTCCCTGAGAAGCACTAGTGCTACAAATCTCAAAACTCATTGAAGATCAAAACTGTCTACAGAAGTGGTGAAATAAAGCACACATTAGAAGCATTTAATGTTGACAAGCTAAATATACACTGAAAAGACTGTTCTCCTCTGTATTCTTCCCACTTTAACTGTGCTCAATCCCACCAACTAGTTAAGAGCCTCTCAGTCAAACAAGCTAAACATAAAAAATGTTCTAAAAGCTAAATATCTGTACATTTGCTGGCACACGTCTTTTTTCACTGTCTTATTTCTATTTGTGGAGACAGCAAGAAACGTTCACACATTATGTTAAAGTTTAAAACAAATGTTAAAACATGTATTTTGCATTGCAATGGATCCCAAAAATTTTACTTAAATCTGCATCTGTTTCATATACCATCACCAAATACAAACACACACACACACACACACACACACACACACACACAAAATACACACTAGTAAAATGTGGGTGGAGAACAACAGCTGCACAACACTGACACATATCAGCTAATCATCTGTCATGCGTCTGCCAAATGATGATCATCAGAACGTTCTGATGGTACAGATATTTTAAAGCAAATTCATTTATTTGTGTGAAAACAAAACAACAGAAAAACAATGTATAACACAAAAATATCAAGGAAATTATGTCACTGTCACAGTTGCCCATGACTCCCACATAAAAGCAGGTGCAGTTGCAGATTTTCATTCTTAGTTTTTTAATAACAAACTAAAAAACACAAAGCAAAAGGCACTAGGGTCAGAATGACTTCAAACAAAAGGAGAACGTAAAAAAAATACAACCCAACATAATATTATGATGGACCAACAACACAGGTCAGTCCCAATGAACCTAAATCCAAAAACTCAAAAGCCTTTAACTTCAAACAAAACCCCGCTGTTACTCATATAACAGAAAGTGTAGGAGATCAGAATTTCGTTGCGGATCATTTTTGAAGGAAAGAAATCAGGAGGAGACGAGGAGCTCTGAGTTCAG
>JBBMFX010022223.1:0-12389 GCA_037832545.1 Rhabdalestes septentrionalis | reverse complement strand
GCACTGCACTTTTAGATCTAAAATCACTGATCTGGATTTAGATATTTGTCAAGGTCTCTGATGAAACAAGGACATCCTTTACTTGTCTGAGTTAATCGGGCTCTGATCTGCCTCTGTAACTGATCATCAGTCAGTCCTGTGGATGCAGTAAATGCAGTAACACTGCCATCTAGCGGACAAAATATGAGGTGTAAAACATGCTCTCAAAACGTAAAGACAGCTGTTCTCACATGATGTTCTTTATTTCCCTTAATTTTTCTCCAAATCATTCTAACTGTAGATGACCCTTATTATGTGTGAAAGTTACATGATGAAAGAAAAGCTACTATTAGGAATGTAAACAAACACAACACCCTTAGAAATGAAGAATATTTTCCCTTCGCCTCTAAAGTTCCCAGTATGGAAGTAACAAATAGTTTTCTCCATGTACAAACAAAAAGAGCTCTTGATATATGTACAACAAGCCTATTGAAACAACAGGGACAAAGGGAGGGGGAGAAGAGAAAGAGAATGAGAGGAGAAAGAGAAATTGGTCCACTAGATGGCAGTGTTGCAATGTGAAGCTCTGTAGGGATCTACAAAAAGCCTTACCTCTGCATATGTTCTAGAAATGTTAGAAGTCAGGTGTCAGAAATGTCTCCCTTACAGTGACAAAAACCTGGAGAGTTCAAAATCATCCCCCAGACATCAGTCTTATTGTGTATTGCAAGCCGTCTGAGCAGAGATATGAAAACATCCTGAAACATGCCTGCTATGTCACTTGGTGCAGACAAAGGAGGCTCCTACTAGCAGCACAGGAAACATTTGTCGAGTTTAGCCCAAAACAGAGAGCAAACTTTGAGCAGGTGACATGGCAGTTGTGCTGTAAACAGGCTGATTTGTGTCTGTATTTATGAGGACAGTAATAAGCTGAGATGCTGCACAGTTTTGGCACAGAATTAACACACACAGGCTTCTGTCGATGGACTCTGACAGAAGGCTGTGTGTGAATGTGCGTAGCTGCCAGTCACTGGATGAAGCCTACCATAAGTTATGAATATGCAAACATGCTTTACACACAGTTCCACTGATTTTCCAAATTTCTCCATGATTTCACCATGTTAAAGTCATTCAGAGTAGTTCAACGTGTATGTTCGTTAGAGAAACTTTCTGACTCAAATGTATTTAACGTGAGTCAGGATCACGATGTTTTCAATATAAATACAGATATTTTCGTTACCGTGTGTGACTGCACCACCAGGTGTGACTTTGTTTGTGATGGACTGATAACCTGTCCGGGGTTATTTTCCTCCATTTGCCCCAGCACTGGAAGAGGCTCCAGCATCCCGTGGTTAGAATCAGACTCTGCTTGCAGTCCTTAAACCTTGTTGCAAAACGAACTGAAAACAATGTCAGGTATCTGGGTCATGTTTCATTTTTTTCAGAAACTGTCACAGTTCACTCTACAATAATGGTAGCATAGTGCTTTTTTTAAAACGAATGCAGGGATACAGAGTTGCTGAGATACATTCAGCCAATGGATTATTTTGATTTATTATTTAGTCTTGCCCGTGAGCTCTGATTGGTGCAGTAGTAGGCAGCATCCACAAGGGGAAACAATTCCCAGTCTACAGCATGGACAGGGAGGACAACTCCCTTACAGATTAATGTGCATGTGGTCATTCAGCGGCAGATTTTAATAGGCCAAACAGAGGGACACAGTCTCTGAATAAATCACTGATGATCTATCATGAAAAATGTGGTTAACTGACAAGTAACAGTAAGAAAAGGTCTTTCGACAGACTGCATCACACGCATGCACATCCAAACACTGATATCCCTGATTACATAAAGAATGTGTTTCTCAAACAATCACAGATATCGTAGATATAAACCCCCCTACCCCACAACACACACACACACACACACACACACACACTTCATGACATGACAAAAAGTCCCTGCATGGCCATCTGAGCCAGAGGGAGGGGAGGTGAAGACTCTGTGTGAAGAGGGAAAAAGCACCAGAGGGTCCAAAGCCTGATTGTGTCAGGTGGGTCTAGGGACAGAGACGCACATGCTGGAGTTCAGGGATCTGGTTTTAATTTAAAAACAAGGAAGACACAAGCTGAGACACTGTGTTCCTGGCTGCCTGCTATGTCACTTGGTGCAGACAAAGGAGGCTCCTACTAGCAGCACGGGCAGCCCATATGGCCCCAAACAGTGGTCTAGACACACAAGGCCTCATTGGGGACACAAGAGTGGGGAACGACCCAGGGATAACGCACCTGGAAATCTGAACTAGGAAGGAACCACTCACAATGCACAAGGGGACAAGATGAGATGGTAAGAATGAGAGTAAACATATGTCAGCCTCAACGCACAGTCGGACCAAACAATCAAGGGGCAGGTGAGTCCAATAAAGGTAACTGGTCAAACCAAACCAGGGATTCTGTATAGGGGAGGAACCTCAGGATAGGAGTGAAACAAAACAAAGACAGAGCCTTACAGGGTGCAGCACTAGTGAGTTTTTGTGTGGCGGTGTGAGTGGGATATAGGTCTTTACGCATTATCCACAATGTCTATGCAACTGTTAAAATCCATTTCATGTGTGTTATGTGTGTGTATCAATACTGGAGGAATATAGTACTCAGCTGATGTGTTGGGATTAAATTCTGCACATTTTTCCAAAAGCATAAAGATTTTGACCCCATAAAGTGAGACTGCACTACTATCAATAATGTTATGTAATTTAAAGTGCAATAAATTGGCGTGAGAAATAAATGACACAAAATTACACCTTGCTTCTTTGATCTCTGACAATTGCAGTGATTTCCAAATTTTAATGGTCAGTAATTTAGCTCACAACATCTGCTCAGCTCACTGTTGAGAAACAAATCCGCTTTCACAAAACACAGTCTGTCACACCAACCCACACTGTGAAATAAGTCAAATCCTTCCTTAAAAATGGAAGGTGCTGCAGTGCAGATGATTTCTAAAATTATATTTCACAGGTTGTCTTGTTCTTACCCACAGCTCTGTTAATTCAACCAGTGAAAAAACTCTTAGACTTGCTATTTCTGTCAGTACGAAACAAAAGTTCTAGTGACTCAGAGAAGTTTCACTTGCAGCAAAACTACCTCCAGAAAATTTGTCTGGGCTTGGGAGGAGAGAAGGAGAGATGGGGAGAGGGAGTTGTATTTATAGCTGTGCACGGGAACTCAGTGTCCAGCCCTGGCAACAACAGAACATTATGCGGGATAGCGTTCAGAACCCAGAAAACTCAGTGATCTCCAGAGAGATAGGTCCGAACGAGAGGAGAAGGGTTTTAGCTAATGTAACCCTCTGGACAAGTCAAACCTCACCCTTCCCTTATACTATATTTCTTATTTCACTATTCTCTTTAACAATGTCTTCTGTTGGTTGCATTAAATATACACTGTGGAGCTTAAGCTTTTTGTCTCTCTGTATAATAGATATGGTTGACATTAAAAAGTTTGACCTTGATTTTGATTTTGTCCTTGATTTTAAAAAATATATACCTCTGCCCATCTGGTTGGACAGAATTCATAGTTCTATGGTTTGTGTCATTCCTCATCTCTGCCCTCTCAACCATCTCAAACATCTGCTAAGCTGTAAGCCAATAAATTCAACCAAAATACATTAGTGTAATTCTCAGCACAATCATAAAGAAAACTTTCTTCATTCAAAACATTATGGCTTTTCCATTAAAATCCCTGTAGTTTTTCCAACATTCCACCCACATTTAAGATTCCTCATTAGAAGTAGGGGTTTCTACTCTCTGAACAAGAAAAACACAGCGGCGCTGCTGTAGGAATCTAAAAGGCATGTTTGGAGTCAAGGGAAATCTCCCATTTACCAAAACTCAAAACACATTCTCTAACACAAAACACATTTAGCAGTGTGGTGCACTTGTAATTAGGCTACAGAAGTTAAACACAACTAACACTCTGTTTTCATCATTTAAACACTACAGATTCGGCAGGCGCCTCCCCCAAGAAGACGCACGCGCTCAACTCGTGAGCCGACAGTGGCAGGAAGGACAGCCGATGGGAGCCTTCGTCGCTGACCTGCGCCAGCTAGCACGACGGGGGTGCCCAGGAGGAGCTGGCATTCCAGGTCTTTCTATGCGGGCTCCAGCCAGAGCAGATCCACAAGCATGTGCAGCTTGTGCCATGCGGCACACTGTCGGAGGTGGTAGATAAGGCGGAGCGAGCTGAGCACATCCTGGGTCTGAAAGGACAGCATGCTGCCTTGTCCGAGAGGGTCTGCAAATCCGCTGCCGTGATTGAGGAAGATGGTGGCCTGGAGGTGTCGGACCCCGTACCCCAGCAGCAGTTAAAATGAAGTGGGTCAGTGGTGAGGAGAAAACGTTGCCTGCTTCAGCCTCTTTTCCCCACTGGGCTGGTTTGAGTAGGCGCCTGTGATGGACTTTGCCTGGACTGTTCGGTGGACGGGGTGGACTTTCGGGCTTTGGTGGACATGGAGTCCACTATTTCCTTGGTTCGTGGTGGAACTGTGGAACGGAAGGACTGCCGAGGCAGGTCTTGGCCCCCCGCTCTGATTACTACAGTGACGGGGCAGAGCGTGGCCATGCGGGGACCGAGCACTGTGCGTGTGATGGTTGGCGGCATGGCGCTGGAGCACCCCTTCCTGGAGGGGCCTATTCACGATGGGGCTGGATCTACTGCAGCGGTTGGGGGCGGTGGTCGATGTGACGGGTTTGACCATGCGAGTTGGGGCCAGACACCTTCCACTCCGTGGTGGGAACCGCGACGGGCCGAGCATCAGGGTGGTCGAGGGGATTGGTGTGCAGCCAGAAGCCGCGGTGGGGTGTGTCGCAAACGGGTCCATCGCCTAATCAGCAGGCTATCGACCAGCTATTCGAGCGTAGAATTAACCGGGGCTCAGAGACAGCAGCTTCGTCAGCTCTTGGATGAGTTTGTGGAAATCTTCGCGGCTGATGAAAGGGATTGTACCCTTACTAATTTAGTTCAACACAGTATCGACCCCGGGGACGTGCACCCCATTCGTCTGCGATGACTCGTGGTGGTTTTGTGTGGACTACCGGCGTCTCAATGCGGTAATGCGTAAAGACTCCTACCCGCTGCCTCCCATTGATGAGGCACTAGATTGTGTATCGGGCTCAGTTCCCTGGACCTACGGAACGGCTACTGGCAGGTAGAGTTAGCTCCTGAGACGCGACCCAAAACGGCTTTCAGCATCGGGAAGGGCCTATGTCAGTTCAGGGTTATGGCATTTGGGTTGTGTAACGCCCCAGCCACGTTCGAGCGGCTCATGGAGAAGGTACTCGGGGACATTCCGCGCTCACGCTGTGTGGTTTACCTCAATGATCTGCTAGTCCACACGTGTAACTTTGATTCTCAGCTATGGAATCTTCGAGAGGTGTTTGGAGTGATCCGCCAGGCCAAATTAAAGCTCCACCCAAAGAAATACCATCTGTTTCGTCGCCAAACTGAGTTTCTAGGGCATGTGATTAGCGAGGAGGGCATTGCCACTGATCCGTGGAAGGTTGCTGCGGTAAAAGACTCGCCTATGCCAGCTAAGATTCACCAACTCCGTAGTTTCTTAGGGCTAGAGTCGTACTACCGGCGGTTCACCTGTGATTTCGCCACCATCGCGAGCCCAGTACATCAGCTAAAGCAGAGGGGGCAGCCATTTGAGTGGGACAGCGATTGCGAGCGTGGGTTCGTGACCTTGAGGGCTGCATCAGTCTCCGCTCCTGTGCTGGCGTATCCGGACTTCCAGCAAGCTTTCTTGCTAGACACTGACACTAGTAATGTGGGGCCGGGGGCTGTGTTGTCGCAGACGTGGTTCCAGGTAGTAGCTTCTTTCAGCCGCTCCTTATCACGGGCCGAGAGAAACTACTGCGTGACGTGTCGCAAGTTGCTGGCGGTCATAGCCACGCTAAAACATTTTCGACCGTATCTTTACGGGCAGAAATTCTGCCTCAGGTCGGACCACGCATCGTTCATTTGGTTAATGAGATTCAAAGAGCCCGAGGGTCAGCTTGCTTGTTGGCTGGAGGTCAACACCATGCAGGAAGGCTGCACAGTAAAGCCGATGCGCTATCTCGGCGTCCATGTGGCGAGGGAGAGTGTCGGTTCTGCGAGAGAGTCGAGGCGAAGGATAGTTGGGTGGTTTGGGACCGGGTTGCTGCGGTGCGGGTGGCATGCTCGGAGGGGGTGCCAGGGCTCATCGTACAGCAGATTTGTGAGAAGCAAGGTGCGGACAGGAACCTTGGGCAGGTGCTGCAGTGGTTGCGGAAGGATCGGCAGCCCGCTTGGTCTCAAATCTCAGGGGCTGACCCTGAACTGAAGTTGCTGGCCTCCGGGGTATTGTACCATCGCTAGGTGTGTCTGGATCCGCATGGTACCGTCCTCCAGTTAGTGGTCCCTAGGTCCTTGTGGGGGGGGATTTTAGGCTTGGTACATGGGGCTTTGGGCAATGGGCAATATGAGGCTGCAAAGACTATCGGCCGTCTCCGCGCGCAGTTTTACTGGCCGGGCTGCCACACCGACACTACCCTCCATGTCCACTGCTGCAAATCGTGCACCACACAGAAAGATCTAGCACAGCGCTCGAGGGCCCCCTTGCAGGACTATCGGGTGGGGGCCCCCATGGAGAGAGTTGCAGTGGACGTCCTGGGCCCGTTTCCGTCACTGACTGAGGGAATTGTTTCATGGTGGTAGCCATGGACTACTTCATGAAGTGGATGGAAGCTTTCGCGGTACCAGACCAGAGTGCGGCAACAACAGCAGGAATTCTGGTGGATGGTTCTCCCGCTTCGGAGTTCCGGAGGAGCTGCACAGGACTGGGACTGCCACCTGCCGCTGGTGCTCTGGTCCTACCGGACCGTGGCCCAGGAGTCCACGCAGTCCACCCTGGCGGCGCTGATGTTCGCCCGGGAACTCGGGACACCAGTGGAATTGGTGTTTGGGGCCCCACCCGAGCCCGATGTGCCCAGAAAGCCAAGCTTGGAGTACTACCACCACCTTCGGTAGCGGCTGCGGGTGGTGCATGAACTGACCCGCCAAGTGCTAGCCTACGACGTGCAGGCTCCCAGCCGGGACTTTGCAGCAGGGGAGAAAGTGGGGGTGTACAGTCCCGTGCGGGTGGTGCTCCACCGCAACCGCCTTGTGCCTTACCGTCCCCATGGACAGACTGAGGAGGGGGCCCAGGCTGAGGACGAGCCAGTGTCTCCTGGCCCCTCAACTCTTGCTAGGAGTGATGCTGGGGGTAGGCCACAAGTGATGCTTGTGTGTAGTTGGGGGGGTGTTGCGTATTTGTGTGTGTTTGGGGAATTTATGTGTGTTCTGGGGTTGTTTTGGGTTTGTTTATTTGTTTGTAAAGTAGAGGTAAACAGATCTACCGTGAGTGTGAGACACAGTAGATCTGTGTACCTGGGGTGGGGTTTTGTGTTCAGGGTGAGAGTGGTGATGCATGTGAAATTAACCCTTTCCATGCTCCTGCTATCTAAGCTCAATAAAGGCTGTGGAGTCTGCTCCCTTTGAGTTCACCTGCTGTCGCGAGAGTTTCTTGCCTCTAACTAAATGTTTTTTTTAAGAATTGAAACAGCCATGAGTGTGTGTGAACACGCATGATCTCACAACACCAGGAGAAATAATGCAATTGGACTGCGTAAAAAATACAGCAGTGGATTATAGAAGACATACATATTGAGGGAATGAATAGTGTGAGTCTATCAACAATTGACCATGTCCTGCAACACAACAAGATAAAGATGAAACAAGTTTTTCGGAGACCATTTGAACGAAACTGTGAGAGAGAGCAACAATGTCAATATGTAAGTCAATTTTCAGCTCAGGAATACATCATACTGTGTCATTTACAGAACTAAATGTAGTTTGTTTTCACTGTGTACAGAGAATCTTTGAGCTTGACTCAATTGTTAGGCCTAATGAATACACCTTTGTGGATGAAGCTGTATTCAATCTAGCAAAAAGGAGAAGAAGAGGTCGCAATGCCATAAGTCAACGTGTCTAGCTGTCATCAGCAGCTATGGGTTTCTCCACTGTCATGTTACTGTTGAGCCATACATCACCGAAATATATATAGTTGACAATCTCATCACTGGATCGTTACACTGGTGTCAAAAGTGGGATAGCAATGATGGAGCAGACGATGCTGTGAGAAATCCCAGAATTCATCCAGCAGATCGAAGGAGAAGCAAGACGGCAGAGAGCAGCAGAGGGTGCTCCGGCCGGTTTCCCGGCCAGCGGCGAGACGCCAAGCGATCCCGGCCTGCTGGCAGCAGAGGGCGGCGGTGAGCAGCGGCCGCCAGAGGATGCCGGTGCACTCCTCCCAGCAGAGGCCGGCGAACACTGCGAGCAGCGGCTGGGAGAATATAGCGGCGTTGTGTTTCCACATTGTCTGATTTTGTGAGATTTTTGTAGTAGTGCTTGATTTTCAGTAAAGTTCAAATAGTTTTGGGTCAAATGTTTGGTTTTTCAAGACAAGTCAAAAGTTTTGTGAGTGAAGCTTGAATTTTAGAGTTTGTGTTTAGTGTTATGAGAAAAAGGGATGACATTTTAGGATATGTGTTTTAGCAATTCAGAAAAACTGTTATAAAACTGTAATAAAAACAGCCTGCTAAAAATCCTCACAGCATACAATAAAAGATTTCAATCAATATTGGAAAAACCAGTTTCAATAATACTGACAAACAACACATAGTGTGGCCCTAGGTAACACAACACACAAACTCACACAAGGGTCCATCTCTCAGCACAGCTGCCACACATCCTCCTAAACTAATATTGAACGCAAAGTAGCTGAAAAGGGTTGTAGGAGGTGAAACTGTAGTCGGACGATCGAGGCAATTCCGCAGGCTGTCCTGTTTTAAAAAGCCAGCGTTCTACACAACACGTACACATGGCGGCACATTCTATTGATGGAGTGTTGATTGCATTCTAGCACCCTGTTCTCTGAGTCTGGAAGCTCCACACTGGAGCCGGGCAGCCCGTAAACAACAAACTGCGATTTCGAAAGCTGGCTACAGTGAGAGGGAACAGTATTGATTACCCTCGCTCCATCCATCTGTCTTTCTCTCTCTCTCTTTCACCTCAGTGGCCAAACATAGTCTAGATACAAACCCAGCCTCTGACAGACAGAAAGCCCTTGACAGGAAGAGAGACCACTGTTCATGAGGGCCTGGCTGACATGACAATTTTGAGACCAATGTCTGCATGAAAAAATTAAAACACCTTGATAGATATAGGGCTGGCACCTTTTGTAGACTTCAAAAATATGTTGGTATTTCAAACAGGTACTCACATATTCTTTCTCAAAATGAAAAATAAGATCATAAATTTAAGAAATTCCTTTACTGTCTTTGAAAATATATGCACAAAAGATGGATAATAATCTCAGCTTATGGTGCTGTTGCTATAGAAGCAGTTATTAAAGCTTTAGTGTATTTGGACACTTTATACAGCAAGTATTTTTCACAAAATTTTAGTTAACAGTGTTTTTGTTCTCCATGCTTCTTATGCACTGAGCATTTTTCCTTCTGTCTGATCATGATCATTTAGCTGTAAAATGCACTTTGGCCAGGTTATATGGATGCCTAAAAATAAAATTGTGTACTTTATCCTTTTTACCATGTAGCAACAACAACCTTCCTTTTCTGAGACATTTGCTGAAATTTGTTGTTATTTGTAGGATGAAGCATACAAATATAGACGCTAGGGGTGTGCAGAATAGCCACTATTTGTCTCTGTATTTGTATTTGTTGAAAGGGGAAAAATATTCGTATTCGTATTTGTATTCTTATTTGAGTTAATTCAGCACGCAAACTCCCTCCGCCCCACCCGGAGCAGAGTATCTAAAATTGAAAGTAAACAATGGTCAGCACGAAAATCCTCCTCTGCATTTAACCCATTCACCAAGTAAAGCAGCGTGCAGCCATAAACACGCCACCCGGGGAGCAGTGTGTGGGGATGGTAACCTCACTCATGGCACCTCAGAGGTGCCTAGTGGGTTTGGGGAAAGACCCACGACTTCTTGATTGCAGGGCGAGAGCCCTAACCACGTGAGCGCGGGTGTGGGGGCGGGCTTTGGTTCCCAAATACAAATATTTTAGTATTTGTCCGAATACCGTATTCATAAAAAACACCTTATTTGTGACTTTCCAAATACCGTATTTGTATTCAGCTCTGTCCCTAATAGACGCAAATTATAATATAATGAGCTGAATCTTCAGTCATGACATTTGGGCTAGCCCTATATACCCAACATTTTGTCATGGATTATCATTCCAATATTATAAAAATCTTTATAAAAATCAGTATATAGCATTCTGATGGTCATATCAATAGCAAGTGTTTAATAATTTCTGTGCCTTTAAACATAGTGATCTTCATTCTTTCTGGAATATTAATGGGTCTTATGTGTTTGGCGTTCCCTTGATTTTTTTTTCAGGCTGAGAGGTAGACTCTCTTGTGAGCACATGATTAAGAAGGAAGAGCATAGCCAGACATCACAGTATTTTATGATGAATGCTGAAAGTGAAGTCAGTGCATTCTCTCCACAGCAGATGGTTAATCTGTCAGTGACAGGCAAATACCAATCAGACAGAAGAACAGGTGGAACTGCAAGTACACAGAGACTGTCAAGTTCAAAGAGTAGTCAGGGCATACAGGACTGCTGTCGGGAAACCATTACTGACAAACTGCCTGGCACAAGCAGAATGAAACAGACTGAAAGGCAGGGCCAGTCCTCAGTCCTGCACCACATGCTGATCAAGCTGACACAAAATGTAAAATTCAGAAAAATAAATTACAGGACCACTGAAAAAGCTCAACTTCTCTCCATAATACAGTAAAACTCCAGCCTTTTCAGCCTAATCTTCACCCCCTGTTCCTGCATTACATCAGACAACAATATTAACATGTTTTAGGAGTATTGTCCTGTTTTACGAAGAAGTCAGTGACCAGTTGCTTGTATTTGGAAAAAAGAATATATAGGACCCTCAGTTCAGTATTTTACACACTCATTAAGAAAGTTTTGGCTACTATGTCCTATTTTGGAGCTGTCTGTGGTGCTGAAACCTCCTTCACTTTCCATACACATAATTGTAAAATGCTTGAAGCATATTTCAGAAACAAAAATCATTATATACAATGTTTAGTATGTCATAAAAAATGTATATAATGTTTAGGTTTGAACACCCCTAGGACAGACACAAAGAACACACTTAAATATGCAAAGGAGCTCATTGCCCGAGTACTAGCTCTGAGGACAACAGTGTTTGTGTAAGTATGCTTGGTCATTAGGTGCCGTAGCAACTCAGAGGGGCTGAGGGTGCATGACATAATCATTAGAAGGGTTGCTAGGTACCTGATGATACATCCACCTGTCTTTGATTTTTCCAAGGACAAAAGAAACAAGTATCACCCCTGCAGAAAGAGCCGGAGAGGATCAGGACTCTAATTAATCCTCAGCTTTGTGTTTCTTGAGTCTGCCTCTACAGATCGGCAACTGACTCCGGCGGGGCGAACCGGGCTAGACTGTGGAGGTTGGAAAGAAACAGGAGCCCTGAGTGTGAAGTTTCTGTTTAAGGACTGTGTGTTCGGGAGGTTTTGTTCGGTGCACCCGGAGGAGGAACGTTTGAGATTCCCAGTGAACAAGTGCATGAGCTGTCGTTTTCTTGTGTTGCACTCGCAGGGTTCGAAGAACTGTTAAGTTTCACTAAGTAGTGGTTGCACTTCTAAACCTGTGTGTGCATTCTATTCCCTCAGTGCCATGACACCCTGTGTGTACTTATATGCCGACATTCTTTAAAAAATGCATGATTTTAATGTTCTGTGTCTGTATGTTTTGCGACAGTACATGAAACTTAATCCTCACTCTGTCACTACACTAACAAACAACAATACTGTCAAGTTGAGAATATCTCAATACGTTATCCCTCTTTCTCTTTCCTCTGACATTTTGTCTCTCTCACTACCCCCTTTCTCTTTCTCCATCTCTCTCTCTGTCACTCTTTCTCTGTCTCTCTATATCTCTCTCTTTCCCTCTCTCTCTTCATCTCTCCCTCTCTCTGTCTCTCCATCTCTCTCCCTCTTTCTCTCCATCTCTCTCTCCATCTCTCCCTGTCTCTGTCTCTCTTTTTCTTCATGTCTCTCATCTTTTTCTCTTTCTGTCCCTCTCTCTCTCTCTCTGGCCATTTCTCTCCCTCTCCATCCCTCCTTCTCTCTGTCTCTCTCTTTCTCCATCTCTCTCTGTCTCTCTCTCCATTCCTCTCTCTTTCCATCTCTCCATCTCTCTTCCCACTCTGTCTTTCTCTGTCTCTCCATATCTCTCTCTCCCTCTCTCCCTGTCTCTACATATCTATCTCACCTTCT
>JBBMFX010022203.1:0-12389 GCA_037832545.1 Rhabdalestes septentrionalis | reverse complement strand
AGATAGCATCGAGAGAGATAGGGGGAGAGAGAGAGAGAGAAAAGGGGGCGAATCGAAGTGAGAGAAAGAAAGAGAGATATAGGGGAGCGAGAGAGAGAGAGAAAGAGCAAGAAAGGGGGGTAGCATGTGGAAGAAGGGAACTGTAAGAGTCAGGGAGAGAAAAAAAGCATGGAGAGAGGCAGATGCCGAAGGGTAAAAGAGAGGGAGGGTGCGGCGCGTGAGAGAGGAAGAGAGAGCTGAAAAATAGAGGAGGCCTTTAATGCTGGCCGTTTCCTCTCCTCTGACAGCGTTTCTCGTCAGGATCTAAAGATAAAGCCCCCTCTTCCCTCCCACCCGCCAGTGCAGTGTATCCCCCTCCCCCTCCCCCTCCCCTCTCCGCCCACTCAAGATGAGGTGGGCTCTCATGTGTTCAGAGGTTTGAGAGCCTCCATAAATCATCCAGCCGTCTGTGAATACACACCCGGTGATGGCACACCTCCACTGGGGTAAGGAGAGTGGAAGCCCTGTCTAGCCAACTCAGAGCCCCTTTGGAGGTCAAATCCAGTTAAGTTACAGCGGAAAGTGAGGCTAAAATTCCTTATCATTCACACTGATGTCTCTGCTCAAGCCCTGGAGACAATATATGAGCCACAAAGAGATGCATTGCCAAGACAAACTAATAAACAATGAAAGCTAATGACTTGCAAGCAATTTGTAGGTGGCTAACTGCTGCCCTCCAATCTTTAATTCATTTCCTGCATTAACATCAGCATTTTTGGGTGAAGAATCACATCCAGTGTTTCCAAAGGAGCATGAGCTATCATGATTCACCAAGACATGCTAATAAATATGGGTAACCGATGACTAGCCAGCAAGAAACAGTTTGTATACAGATTGCTTGTACCTCACTAATTTTCATTTTAGCAACACTAAAGAATGTCAGCAAATGTTACAAAATCAGTACAAGCTTTAATGCAATTGCACCAAGAAATGCTAGAAAACAATGAAAGCTAAGGAGTGGTTAGCAACTAATGTTGGCGAATTAGCCTGAGCTTTGATTTAAGACATAATAATTAGCAATGAAATCTAATGAATATTTAGTGAGACCTAGTTTGTGTAAATGTAACTACTGCTATGCTAGCTTTATTTCATTTTAGCAGCGTTTTTGTGAAGAATGGAATTTAATGTTGGCAAATTAGCATGGGTTATTACGCTTGGCCTCTTTTTCTCATTAATAAAGTCAAGACTTGCGTGTTAAACTCCAAGATGACTAAGCGAAACTAGGAAGGGCATTGCATTGCAAGCTCAGAGGAGAGCCAGTTTGTCATCGTGTATGACTCAGAAAATGCAGACTGGCTAGCCCACTGACCATCTGATGATGTTCTTATACTTAAACATGAGAGGAATCGAGTGATTCAGTGAGAAGTCTGACATTTAAGTGAATTATTGCATGCCCACATTCGTTTAACGTTGTCTTCTCGCTGCCTTTCACTCATTCTTAGCGACATTAGCACTTTGGCTAAAGTATTCTTTTCAGATTAGCTTATGTAAGCGAAAGTGCATTAAACTGATGCGCTTCCCGGGATCTCACGATGCTCACAGTGCTGCGGCGCTGCTGGGGCTGATCTGAGACGCGCTAACTGTTTGCGACTGTGAAGTCGCCTGCAGTTCAGCGTTTTAGCACAACGGCGTGAGTCAACCATGCTAATGAAGATGTCAGAGGGAGAAGTGGGGTGGGGGGCGAAGCAGAAGCTGAGGGATGATGGAGAGACAGATGAACAGACAGGCTGAAGAGAGTCGGGTGAGTTGAGAGATGTGTGGAGAGGAGAGGATGACATAAGACAGAGTCAGGGGATTGCGAGGTCAGACACTGCTGGATTGCATGTGACAGAGATGGAAAGAGGGGAATGGAGAAAGAGAGATGTGGTCGTATATGACCCAGCTGTCAATAACCTTGCTCATGAAGGCCTTCTTTTATTATTTATCCCCATAAAAACACTCTTTTCCTTCTCTTCGGGTCGACCCGAGGAGGATGGGTTCCCCTTTTGAGGTTTGGTTGCCCCTAAGGTTCTCACTAGAGACTCAGACCTGGACACTGTAAAACTGGTTTGTGACCACTTGGTTATAAAATGTGCTATATGCATACAATTGAATTGAACTGAATTGAGAGAGAGAGGGAGAGAAAGAGAGAGAAGGAGAGAGAGGGAGAGAAAGGGAGAGTGTGAGTGAGAGAGGGAGAGAGAGAGAGAGAGAGAAAGAAAGAGAGAGAAATAGAGAGAGATGGATAAAGAGATGGAGGGAGAGAGAGAGAGAGAAAGAGAGAGAGAGAGAGAGACAGTTAATGTTGACCTTTTCAAACTAAATTTAAATGTAAAATGTGAATATTTCCACTTATTATACAAATAAAAAATCTATTCATTTGGCAGACTGCTCAGTAAGAGGCCCTCACAAAAGGGTAAAAGGGGAATTTCAGTAATCTGTCGGAACTCATATGTAAACAAAGTCCTTTGTTGTGTTTTGATATGAACTGAGTCAGAATTATTCACAGTGGTGGTGAATGGAACTAGAGCTCTGCGGCGTATATTTCCACTTAAAGCTCCCCCATTACATGATGTGGTTTCAAAAAAACAGGATCAAATTTTTAATTAGATTTAGCCAGTTTACTACAAATATTCATACATTTTTTATTAGTATGTGAATAATTAAACATTCTAATAAAAGATGTGATCTGCTTATTTAAATATGAATGGATTATAGTATAAATCCCCTAGAAATCTGGTCTTTGCATGATATTACCATTAAAATTACTTTCATGTTCTGAAATGATTTATGTTTTCAGGATGAAAACACTATGCCTTGTTATCATTAAATATTGATTAGGGAATGTTTAAGTTCCTGAACAGTATAATAGAAAATCCTTCTGTAAAATCAGAGTTAAAATGTAATGAGTGCAGGTGTTCAAGAAGCTCAAATGTTGGGTTCTGAATGTGGATATATGGAACATGAAATTATATTGAGAATGGGTTTTATAAATAACTGCTACATTTTGGAGATCATATTTGGTAACAAATATATAAAAATCAACTAAAACACATTAAATTAAAATTTCATGATAAATGTTTTTTTAATTATTACTCTTTAAATATACACATATAGATATATAGGAAATCTATCCAAAAATGAATGATATTTTAGGACCAAAATAATCATTCCTTTCCATGGAATTTTGATTTAATTTACATGCTAATAAAGAGTGAAAGCTAATACCTTATCAGCAAGACCCACTGTGTATATGGTTAACTGCTGCCTTGCCAGTTTCAATTAATTTTTTGTAACATTTGTAACATTAGCATTGTTGGCAAATTAGCATGAAGTATTATATTATAAACAGATTTTTTAAAAATATGTCATATAACATATATAATATTATATAATCCAATATGTTATAGATGCAGTTTACCAGAAATCTGAAAGATTATTGATGTTTTTGGACCAAAATACTCATTTCTGTTCATAATATTCTGCTTTAATGTCATCGATGAAATCAGTTGAATCTTTGAAAGCCCTAGATCTGTCTACTGAATTAGCTTGCTAATTAATTCAGCTAATATTGTTTAACCTTCAGAGCAGCCGAGTGAAAACTTGAGTATGAAAACTTAACGATTAAATTAATCGATCAAATTCAAAGTGAACTTTGTCATCTCAGCCACAGACCGTATACAGAGAGACAGAATGGCGAAGCTCCGGTGCCGCAGTGTACATGCAGTGCAATAGACATTGTGAAACAAACTGTGCAAATAAGGTAAAGGTGAGATCTAACCTATCCCAAGTGTGTGGACAACTGTGCATTGCATATCAATATAAGTCAAATAAACAAAATGTGCAACGGTTGCCAGTTACCTAAAAGAAACTCCATATTTCTTTACTTAAGTGGGGCTGTTCACCTCTCGCTTCACTCCTGATCCAAAGAGGTGAAATGGTGCTGTAGGCAGGGATCAGCAGAGCTTTCATAATATGGCAAATGGTCTCAGAACCTTCTGTAACGAGCCTAAACTGTCCTAAGGCTGTGGCTCAGACCTAACCGACAGAGCGCTGGAGATCAAAGCCAGATGATCAGTCGCTGCAGAGGTGATATTATAGCTCATCTGGGGATGTGACAGAAGAGTTATTCTGCTTCTGCCATGTATTCATACAGATCATTCCTTCAGGTAAGAGAGAAAACTGGCTCAGCCTCCTTTCAAAGGTAACACACACGTGTGCATGCATACAAATCGCAATTTTACACCATCACTGCTGAAGAAAATGCTTCCTCAGTCTTCAAAATCCCAGATAATCTGCCGCAAGCCGTGACAGATATCTGCTGGAGAACGCTTCGTTTACTCCTACTTGAGCGATGATGATCTCGGGTTTTATAATCAGATATAAAGATCAGTCACTCTCCGAAAGGTCAGGCAGTGCAGCAGCATTTCAGTTTTGATTCAGAAGTCCACCTCTAGGCTGGAACGGAAGCTATAAACTTTAAAATATTGAAGAGCTTAAAGTCTAAAAATTGGTCCTAACATAGCAAGCTTTATCGAAAATATGAAACAGAATTAATCTATGGCTGGAATTCTGGAGAGCAGAACTGGTTTTGCTTTCGCTGGGCTGGCTGACGCCTTCCTCTCCTCTCCTCTCATCATTCTAATCAGGGATGCCTGGGTGATAAAGTGTCTTTCTGCTTGGAAATTTAACATTACAATGGAGGCAAACAAAGCAATTAAAAATATCAGGATTTGTTTTGTCTTTATAAAAGTAGTTGATACTGTGTGAGCTGGTGAGAAGAACACAGGTTCGGTTCCAGATTCCTCCTCGGATCCTCCAGCTGCTGTTTGGATTCCTGAAACTCCATCAGCAGCTCCTGATTTAATTCGATAAAGGACTGATCGAGTCGAACCGGGTTTCTGATGGAAACTACAGTAAAACTGGACTTCACCAAGAACACTGATATACTATTTATTCTTTTACACTAATATACTATGTATGTATTTATTCTTTTTAGCTTTGTTCAGTATATTTAGCAATATTCACGAGAGGAAAAACATTCACTGCTTATCTAAACCATTTTTAATTTTAATTTTCCCAGGTGCCTAAGATTTTGCAGATAACAGGAGGTTCCCCTTTTGAGCCTTAGCTCCTCTCAATGTTTCCTTACTTTTGTTGTGTAAGTTGCTATGTGACTACAGTAGTTGTGGAACATAGATTTATTCATTAAACGTCATTGATGTAACAGAACTGGTGGTCAGTGTTCTATTGCCAGTGTGTCGAGCTGTGCAATGATGTTAGCCTTTGACTCAGAGGAAGCACGTCCTCTTAGGGGTAGCTGGTGGCCTAGTGGCAGGGAGTTGGCCCTGTAACCAGAAGATGGTGGGTTTGAATCCCAGAACTGCTAGTGGCACCACTGGGGTACCCTTGAGGAAGGGATCATCCCCACATTCCTGGCTCCCTGCTGCTTCACTTGGTGAATGTGTGCGGTGTTTAGTTCACGTATGTCAAGTGGTATTGTCCTTGCCAGTGGGTGGAATTGAACATGACTTAACTGGTGTGATGCATGAAAAAGTGAGTCTGGGTAAAGGTGTAGGTTTAATGAAATCTAATATACTTCAAAAACAAAGATCTCATAGGTTAAGCAAATAAAGATATCATGAATCAGAGTCGAGGGCACAGGCCATAGTGCTCAAAAAGCTGCTAAGCGATAAAACACAGTTTCAGAAATGCTCATGGACTTACTAAAGCTCAGGAAATTTAGGGAAGACCTGAGCATTTGAGCCAGTATATACAAGACGCTCTAATTAGTCTCAGCAGTGCCGAATCTGACCTCGGTCAGTGGGCGTTACAGAAGACGGATTCTATTTAGCATTGATGCAGGCTGGCATTTCACAGGAGGGGGTGTGGTAGAAGGCGTGACAATCAGGGGAGAATATGAAAGGAAAAAAAAAACAACTGAGATTTAATCTGTGTATAACAAGCCTCAGCATCCAGGTCCAGGAGAGCCTTTAATGCAGGTTGGGTTCAACAGATTAATCCAAATACAAGAGCTGAGCAACACAAGGACATCTGGTCACATTTTGTACCACATCTAATAACTGTGCAGTAACAACAGTGTAACTACTGGTGATGTATTTACTGCTACAGCTGGATAAAAATAGCACATCTTATGAAAGCATCCATTTCCATGACGTGTGATTTCATCGTTGCTATTAAACCCGAGTTTGCGGAGCCTATTCTGGACCAGTGATAGAAGCGTGAACATCCAGCTCTTACCGAGCCATTTATGGTTATGGATGAATGAATGTGTAACTACATTGACAGGCTGGTTATTTTCTCTGGGTTTGTTTCTTTGTGTTTGTTTCCCTGCATTTTGTCCTTACCAACCCCTTAGATGTGACATCACAGACTCTCTGAAACCCATTTGGAAGGCAACTTGACCATCATCTCTCTCTCCCTTTATATTACAGAACCAACTGGACCACAAAAATGTATGCAAACTTCAGAAGATATTAATGGATGTTTTAACGCTGGAACCATGCTATCATTTCAAAACCTTTAGGAGGAGAAGAAGAGACACAAATTCAGACATAAAAAGAATAATAAAAATAAATCGTGCACATTAATTATGCATATGTATCAACTGTCATTACAAGCATTACTGTATGTGTAAAAACTGAAGTTTCGCTACTATAACCCAGGTGTTACAGACAATCCATCACCAGCACCGATGCTGCAGACTTTGTTAATGTGCAGAGGAGCTGCTGAAACTCAGAAGTGATCAGTTCAGCTGAAACCTTACGTTCTAGAGGTTCAGTGTGTCTGCATGGCTGATCATGCAGCGATGCGATTACCAGCATCTCTGCAAAGATCACAGCACATTTATCTGCCAATTCACCCTACAGCATTTTAGCTCCCGTTCACACTGGACTGCTTTTTGAATGAGGAGTAATACAGAGGAACGAAGGTCATTTACATATCAAATTTAAAGGCACAGTAACAAAACAACCTGTTCAATTTAAAAGGAAAAAGAGTGTTATTGGTACATAAAAGCACAAGGAGCATCAATGGACTTGAGAATTAGAAATTAAACCAGGGTTTGGAGACACTCAGATTTTGGTTAAATGGGCAATAAAGTTTGGCTTAAAAAAACTTTGTCTTGCAGATTTGAACTGGCAATCTTGTGACTCTGTGGCTGTACCACTAAGAGGCTGTGGACACACTCTGACCAAGCCATTTATGGGTAAGTATGGCTGAAAGCACTCGTAGCTGGGTTCAAATATTTTGGTTTAAACCACAACAATTTATGACAGGATTCTGACTGACCTGAGCTAAGCTTTAGTGTCATGTAGAGTTTAGATTCTCAGCCCAAACCCGGCCCGACCCAATATTTCCTGCCACTATCCTAGTTCCAGGTCAGGCTGGGCCATGATCCAGCATTTGAGTGGTTCGGACCACTCAGAGTTCGAACGCACCCACAGTCGAGGACGTGTGTTATAATGGCCCACGTATTAAAAATGTTCAGGTCTCATGATGAAAATTACAGTACAGTGTTGAGCCGGGCTGGGCTGGGACACAAGGTGCAAGGACTCGGGAAGGGGCAGGTTTCAGTTTTTGGGACCGATCTAAGCTCTAGTGCCATGACGTCTGTTTTTGAGTCTGTTGTTTGATTTTTTCTCCAAGTTTCTCCATGTTTGTGTTTCTCCACGTTTGGTCACTTTCCAGCTGCCATATCCATGATGTCACAGACACTCTCTCAGACACATATTTTGAAGGCAGCTTGACCATCCTCTCTCTCTCTCTCCCCTATCTCTCCATACATTACTGTAGGGACTCGAGCTCAAACATCATTTTAAACTATCAGTACTCAGAACCCAGTCAGTGGATCAAAAACACACAAGATATTAACAGCCATTTTGACCCATTTTTCAAAAACTAGGAGAAGAGGCACCACATTTAGCGGTAAAAAGGAAAATAATAAAAATAAAACATAAGAAGAACAGTAGTGCAATTCTGTCAGTATGTATGGGTATTTTAAAGGTATTACTAAATAACTTTGACTGACAGGCTCTAAAACACTTGTACCAAAACACAATGGACTTGGAAGTCTTAGTGGAACACTGTGTCCCCAGCTGTGACCGGCATCATGAAAAGGGCTTAGTGTTATAGACCCTTCGAATGCTTACTTGTTTTCCTCTATTGTAAACAGATAAATGCTGTATATTGATTGGCTTATTGACCGCATCTGTGTCTGAATGCACATATATGTCTGTTTTCTGCTCCGAAAGAAAAAACAGGACAAAGTCAAGATAAATAAAGAGTGATACAAATCTTGGATCGGCTTTCTTTCACTGTAAAGTAATTCTAGCCACTATAACTGATAATGGGTCAGAATTTCTATTCAGAGACTTAATGTGTATGAGCATACATCTTGAGGCCTGATTATATTGATATTTTTTCTCCTTAATTATTATTTGCCAACCGCTTCTGGCTGATGAAGACTCAATGTTTTTTTATAAAAACTGGCAACACTTTATATTATGGGTCACAAATGAATTATTAATGATGTGGTTAATGAGCTTTTAGCCCTAAATGATGTATTATTCCAACATTAATTATGAGTAGGCACTTATCAGTTCATTGGCATTGTAATGACCTGCAGTTAAGAGAGAGTTAATGATTTTACAAGCTATTAAACTATGAAAAAATACACTATTATGTTGTTTCTAATTTACTATTACATGGTTATTATTAGTAAATTAAATACTCAATGGTAAAGTGCTCAAACTAACTTTGCAGTGCTCAAAAGGCAGTTAGCTGCAAAAAGACTGTTTATATATCATCATATAGGCCAATGTCAGTTTCTTTTCTAGTCAACAAACAATCAGTACAATAAATTATTAGCACACATTTCCCTTTACCAACAATCAGGTTAAATGAATAGCAATTAGAGAAATTGGCACAATAAATCCACACAAAGGACACACTAACCTGCTTGCTGAATGTTACTATTGGACAACATATAACAATGGACAAGGGTAATACTGCATAACTGAATAAAAGTAATGTTGGACAGCAGTAAGACTAGACAGCAGTAGCACTGGATGAAACTAATGTCAGACAGCAATAACATTGTACATCTCCAACTCCAATCCTTTCATCCCTCACTTGCCTCTAATCTAATGCACTGTCTATCTCCTCTGTCCAGAAGATGTGAGCACAATAGCAGCTCTACAATCTGTACTTTAATATGTAGCCCAGTAATGGATCTAACCTCATTCATGACTGGAGGTTGATTCTCTCAACACATAATGACACAAACTCATGGTAATGGTAATACTGGATAACAGTAATGTTGGACAGCAGTAACAATAAACAAGAGTGACACTGGACAACAGGAATACTGGATTACAGTATCACTGGACAACAGTAGCGTTTGACAATAATAAACATGTACACAACATAACAATACCATTGGACAGCAGTAGAATTGGACAAGAGTAACATTGGACAAGAGTAATGTTGTATGACTGTAACGAAATTGGCCACAGTAATGTTGAACAACAGTAACACTGCACAACAGTAACACTTAACAACAGCAACACTGCACTACATAAATGCTGCATATCAGTAACACTGGACAAGTTTAACACTGTACAACAGTAATGCTGCACAACAGTAACATTGGGCATGAGTAACACTGTGCAACAGTAACACTGAACAACAGTAACCATGCACAACAGTAACACTGAACAACAGTAACTCTGAACAACAGTAACACTGGGCATGAGTAACACTGTGCAACAGTAACACTGAACAACAGTAACCATGCACAACAGTAAAACTGAACAACAGTAACACTGAACAACAGTAACACTGAACAACAGTAACACTGGACATCAGTAACACTGCACAACAATAACACTGAACAACAGTAACACTGCACAACCATAACACTGCACAACAGTAACACTGCACAACAGTAACACTGCACAACAGTAACACTGAAAACAGTCACTCTGAACAACATGAAACACTGAACAACAATAACACTGAACAACAGTAACACTGCACAACAGTAACACTGCACAACAGTAACACTGCACAACAGTAACACTGCACAATAGTAACACTGAACAACAATAACACTGCACAACAGTAACACTGCACAACAGTAACACTGAACAACAGTAACACTGAACAACAGTAACACTGAACAACAGTAACACTGCACAACAGTAACACTGCACAACAGTAACACTGAACAACAGTAACACTGAAAACAGTAACACTGAACAATAATAACACTGCACAACAGTAACACTGCACAACAGTAACACTGAACAACAGTAACACTGAACAACAGTAACACTGAAAACAGTAACACTGAAAACAGTCACACTGAACAACATGAAACACTGAACAACAATAACACTGAACAACAGTAACCCTGCACAACAGTAACACTGAACAACAGTAACACTGCACAACACTAATGCTGTTCAACAGTAGTACTGAACAGCAGTAATGTAATACAGCTGTTGGACAACAGCAATGTTTCTAAGCAGAGTAATGCAACAGACCTAAATATCACTCATTCACTCATACAGTTACAGACTGACTCACCAGTCCACCCTCAGGAGGGTGGAGGATGTGTTCTTCCCAACAACATCCAGATATAAACGTCTGGAGAGTTTCTTTTACAGCTCTCCACACAAACAAGGTTCAGACTGTCTTTCATCATAATTTGCCTCGTAATTTTTCTCTTTAGAAAATGAATTATTATGGCATGTGTTTAACGATAGTATTCTTTGATACAGCCTTGATTTGTAATGTCAAATTAAAGGCTGAAGTAGCAATTTTGATTCACTTATCGAGCAGGTGGTCTAGAGACTGTAAGGTCATGGATGTAGGAATACCAAGGAAGGGCTGTTGTTTCCAGTGCAGACATAAAATGACTGTCCATAGTATTAGTGTGTGATGTGATGCAATATAATCACAGTATTTTACACTTTTTGGATGGTTACAGTATTATATTATGGTATTTTTCCAAGTTATGGAAGGAGTAGCATGTTCTGTCCACATTTGTAAATAAATATGCTTTATTAAAAAATATATAGACTGTTGGATCATGAGGCTGTTGCGGTGTTATTGGTACAGTGCCATATATGTTGTGGTACACCCTCTTTCCAGTGATGACTATGACAGCCCACCCCAGCACACAGTATAATTTCCCATGTTTGTGTGAACTGTCATGAGTCATCAGGAGTAAATAGGTTTGAATCCCAGTGACACCACATAAATTCATCACCAATCCAAAAGTGCAAAACAGGTCTTGCTCTCTTGGGGTGGGAAGGATAGTCTTCCCCCTCCTTCCACCAGGCTGGTGTCTGAGCAGCAGTTTAAAAAGATGTTTAAAATTGTGCTAGGCTTCACCCTCTGGGTGAGATTGGGGCAGCATATTGTGTGTATATTGCGTAGTGTACTGCTATTTAGTATGTTCTGGAGTGATTTATTTTGTCTTTATATTTTATATTGTTCTTGTCTTTGTGTCTCTGTATGTAAAGTTTACTGAGAAAAAATGTGGGAAAATGTAAATAAAGGCTATAAAGTTGTTTAACCAGGAAACATTACTGAATCCCAGAGATGTCAGTTCCATCATTTAACGTCCCAGCGAGTTATTCTTCCTCATCTTTTTTTCTTTCACCAACTCCAATACTTTCATCCGTCACGCTTCAAACCTAATGCACTGTCTATGTCCCCCAACCAGAAGAATGCTTCAGTGAGCACAATAGCAGCATACTGTGGCTTCTGTACTTTAATCATGTAGCCCAGTAATGGATCTAACATCACTCTGCACTAGAGGTCGATACCCTCAACACACAGCGGCACTAACTCATTGGTCAAAGGCAAAGTGGTCAGTCTGATCGAAATATCCACGGCCTTGCCCTGCGAAGCGCACCACATTTTATATCAAAGCAAAATCTCTTCCATGGGTTTTGAGTGGAATGTTCCTATTAGTTATGGCAGGTTTATGCCAAGACCCTGTCATTTGTCCTCCAGAGTCAGATTAGTGTCTTAAAGTGTGGGTATGGGGTAGCTTCCTGTAACAGGTGGATAGTGACAGTTATATTGACTCAATAGCTGCTGTCCTGGTGGTTAGGGTGTTTCACTTGTGATCAGAAGGTTGTGGGGTCAAATCCCAGGACTGCTCACGGCATTACTGGGGTACCCTTGAGCACATGTACAGTGGGGCAAAAAAGTATTTAGTCAGCCACCAATCGTGCAAGTTCTCCCACTTAAAAAGAGGAGAAAGGCCTGTAATTTTCATCATAGGTACACTTCAACAATGAGAGACAGAATGGGGGGAAAGAATCCAGGAAATC
>JBBMFX010022193.1:0-12390 GCA_037832545.1 Rhabdalestes septentrionalis | reverse complement strand
ACACCGGCGCTATACCCCGCCCCTTCGCTCAGTACACCTGCTCTACACCCCCCACCACTCAGTACACCTGCTCTACACCTCCTCATCACTCAGTATAACTGTCCCTCTCTTCCTCATCACTCAGTATGCCTACCCCCCATCCCCCATTGCTTAGTATGACTGTCCTATCTCTTTTCCCCATTACACAGTTTAACTGTCCTCTTTCCTTCTGGGTAAGATAGGTTCTCAGCAATATGAGGTGGCCAATCCACTCTGATTGGCCACCTCATATTGCTTGTCATTAAAAAAGCTGTCCAGACTGACTAACTCCTCATGACATCAATTTTGATGGCTGGTGGTAAACCTCTCTAATGAGTGAAGGAGGAAAGGGAGGACCACCCTGTCCACCAAGACAGTGAGCTAAACAGCTGAAGATGTGTTTATGCAAAAGCCAAACAGGCTGTTTTTTCTTCATGAAGAGGCACAGAGCTGAACAGACCTGACCATAAACCTACAGGAGAACCATCAAGGAGCTTTTCTCACACACACACATCTACTCTCCCACACACTCTCTGCCTCAAACACACACACACATCAGGAGAGGATTAGGCCGCCAGGAGGGATGTATGCGAGTGTGTGTGTGTGTGTGTGTGTGTGTGTGTGTGTATGTGTGTGTGTGTATGTATATGCATGTATGTGGGGGAGTAAAACAGTTCTCTCGTTGCAAATCAGCACTGCTGAAAATGTCACAACACACTACAGGCTGGATCTCCTCACGCTGCAGTGGAGAAGTGGTTCTTCATATCTGATTCTTCAAGCTCCTGACAGTTTCTTTTACCATTTCCTGCTAAAAGGAGCCAAAAGAACATCCCCAGAAATGAAGCAAAATGTCTGGGGCTCCTCCTCAAGAGCACTGGATCAGCCAGGAAGTTTCATTTTAGTTTTTGAGCTACGAGGATACTGTGCCTGTCCTGCAACACAAGCTTAATAGCTCTTAAAATAAGCATCACGCCAACTGTACGCCCATATCACACACTTCAAACATGTCGGTGAAGTTGGCTTCCTAACCCTGATCTTAAAAAACATTGTAACACACCTGACCTCCACAAACCTTATTGTAACACACCTGACCTCCACAAACCTTATTGTAACACACTTGACCTCCACAAACTTTATTGTAACACACCTGACCTCCACAAACCTTATTGTAACACACATGATCTTAATGATATTCACTGCTACACACCTGATCTAAACACAGAATACTGTAACACACCTTATTTTAATAACCCTTATTGTAACACAACTGATCTTAATGATGTTAGTTTTTATAACCCACATGATTTTAACAGACTTTATAGTGCCACACCTGAGTTTAATGTAAATTGTAACACACCTGATCTTAAATACTGTAACACAATTTGTTGTAACAGTCCTTGTTTTAACAAGCAATGTTTTTGTAACACACCCGATATTAATTAATTTTATTGAAGCACACCTGCTCATAACACACCTTACTGTAACACACTCTGCTGTAACACACCTTCGTGAAACACACTCAGTCTAAACAAACCTTGTTGTAAATCTTAAACTGTATCACAGGACCTTAACAGGTGTGAATGTGTACAGTAACGTGTGTAAAGACAATGTGTGAAACTTAATATCACACAGGACCTTAACAGACCTTACTGTAACACACTTTATCTAAAGTTGTAACACATCTGACCTTAATGCACTTTAATGTAACACCACATTGTAACATTCCTTGTTGCAATGTACCTAAACTTAACAACTTACTGCAATGCCCCTTATCTTAACAAAACTAACTGTAACTCACCTGACTCTAACACACCTTATTGCCACACACTTGATCATGACAAACATTATTGTAACACACTTTATTTTAACGCAACTCACTGTAACACTCCTTGTTGTAACACCCCTTATAGCATGCTTTTCTCTACCACACCTTATTGTAACAAACCTAATGGACTCATAACACACCTAATTTCACACCTGATCTTAACAGACCTTACTGTAACCGTCTTATCATAACACTCTTTTTTTAAACAATCCTTGTGCTTTGTTGTTACACATCTTACTGTAACACACCTGATCTTTACTTACATAACTCTGACACACCTGATCATAATGAAACTTCCTGTAACACATGTGAACATAATGACCCTTACTGTCAATCCCCGGTTTTTAACGAACAAACCCGATCTTAACATACCAAATTGTGACATACCTGATTATGATACACCTTATTGTAAACACACCCGATCTTAACACATATTATTTCAGTTCAGCTTATCTTAACGAAACGTAACACTTGTGATCTTTACACAACTTATTGTATTATTCCTGACCAAAATTAATATAGGACCCCTTACCTGCCACAGGTGCAGTGACACACGCGATCCGCCCCGCGCACGTGCGGAAGGATGTAGTTGTGAAAGCGGTCCAGCAGTGCATTCATGTCCAGGCAGCACGCGATGGCCTGGAGGAGGAGCAGCACTGTGGTCATCACACACTCACGAGCTCCCACTGCACAGCTGGCGCGTGCAAAACACTCCGTGTGTGCGTGTGTGTGTGTGCGCTCACCATCACCACAGCAGCGCCGCTGAGCATGAAGATCATCCTCCTCACTGCAGCCCCATCGATCACGACGTCAGCACGCGCCGCTGCCCCATGCCTGCGCGCGGGCCACCAACTGCCCCTCCAGCCCCGACCGCTACCCCCAGGAGCAGCTCGGGAGGGTCTGCTACGGCAGAGCGCAGTGTCGCGCTCCGCTCCGCGCCATCCACTTCCGTTCGCGGGCGTCGCGTACCGTGGCGCCCCCTGACGGATCCGGCAGGAACTCGATCTTTATTTCTCTCTCTATCTCTTACTCTTTTTCTCTAATTCCTTGTTTCTGTTCTTTCTCTTCTTTCCCCCGTACGTGTTTTCTCTCTCCTTTCTTTATTATTCCCCCTTCTCTCCCTCCCTTTGTATGTTGCCTTCTTTTCTCTGTCCTCTTTCTAAAGCTATACCCTCTCTCACTCTGAAAAACGATACATTGTGGCTTGCTGAACCTTGTGAGCTGCAGTAGTGGAGTTAAAGGAAACCTCCACCCATTTCCCAGAATTTCCTTGGAAGGCAGTGAATGTTCGGAACGTTTCTGGTGTGAAACGGTCCAATGTTTGAGCTCTGATGTCTTTACAGTGGACGTAAATGTTTCCATCACAAATCCAGCCGTTTTCTTCTCTGTCGACTCCCAGTGAAGCTCTACGTGACAGTGTTTATATGGATGTTGATTGTGGTAAAATAGTGAATTAAATCAGTTTTCTTTGGGGACTATTCGTCATCTCGACATCCTGCGTGTATTCTCCACAATGAAAGGGTTTGGTTTTAGGGCCAAAAGCTTTTCAAAACCCTGATAAATTGCTTCATGGGTCAGACAGGGAAACCACAACCATTTGATGGAACTTTCCACAAGGAGCTCTTAGATGCAGACGAACAGGTCTGAGTCAGAGTTACTTGAAATTTTAAAAATGGGTGGAATTCCCTTTAAAGGGCTCATACTTCCCCTGCACAGGTAAAACACTCCTGTGAAACCTAACCTAGAGGTGGGGGGTTACTGAAATCAGACTGATGCAGCTCACATTCCCAGTGTGCGCGCAGGCATAAATGCCACTTCATTATCTTAATTGATGTTTCAATAACACTGGTTGTATCTCAGGTGTCCTGGTGATCTTATGGTTCACCTACCACCTTTTTTTGACCACCTACCTTGTATCTACATTCTCTCGCCAGTTTATCAGAGACAGGGGTGTAGTCCATCTGTTTTATGAGATATCTTCCATCAGTGGAAACTACTATAGGACCCTGTGGTTGTACCGTGTGTGTGTGTGTGTTGAGCTCTCTAGACCCTCCATCGATGGAGGGGCTGATAAACAGTGTCTAACTGTAAACCCTGCTCTGCACTGTGGGGGTAAATACAAGGAAGCTGGAAAAAAATAAAGCAAACACTCTGTGTGATCAGAACTAAGAGGGTGAAATCAAGTATGCAGAGGATTTTCACTGCTTCAGATGTTTATTTCTCTTTTATCATAGCATAGTATTTACACAAAAGTTCAGGCACTCTGGACTTGCGCGTTCTTCGCTTACAATTATACTCATTTTCAATTTACAAAAAAAGTGTGAAAAACAAAAAACCCAAAACAAGCAAACCTCATCCTGAATATCTTTCAAGGTTTAAATAATTACTATAAACAAAAACAGAAATTACAGAGAGACCATTGCATACAGCCGCTGTTCATCATCACTGTCCTTATTCAAGTAAAAACACTAGTCTCTCTCACACACACACACACACAGCTCTGACCCTCTGACCTCAGTGTCTACAAAATATACACACAGCAGACATACACAATCCTCAGCATTATAAAACAGACTGCAAAATAAAACTGCCTGCGTTCAGGAAAATCATCCTTATGCTGCATGTTTAATCTGAAAGGGACAAAAAGAAAATGCATAATTTTTGCTTTAAAAATGTCCCCATATGAGTTTGGCCAACCCTAACTGCATGGGTTGTGTGTGTGTGTGTGTGTCCGTGCAGGAGCTCTCAGTTGGTTTTCAGAGTGATGTCAGTGTGTTCAGGTTTGATGGGGTGAATGACAGTGTGAGTTCATTGTAGGGTTTATTGCTGGGGGCGATTATTAGATTATTCAGTTTAGACACAACTTAAACCCAAAGTCAAGGCAATCCAATAGAAAAGGGCTGAGGGACATACCGTTTATAGAAATTCTGCTTTGTGAAATAAACCCCAGGATCTCCCACTTCACTGGATACTTAAACTATTGCTGTAAAATATATCTGTTAATCTTTATAATGATATCTGTCTCTTATAAACCAGTTGCAATGTTGGACAGGTTGAGCAATTGCAGCTCCAGATGAGTCACTGGGTGTTCTGATGAATAAGGTATTTATGTAAAATAAGTCAGATTTATTTTTAAGGTGCCTGAAAATCGATTCATGAATGGGCGGAGCTAAACTGCTGTAGCCAGAATAAACAGCTATATTTCGATGTCTTGGTGACTTGCTGTTTTTGTCGCTTATTTTTCCTATTTGGACTGTATGGATTGGGGGAATATCTGTACAATTTGAAACAATATTTTAAGCCTTTTTATTTCCAGACAAGTGATGATTTGGGGAGCATTTAATGTCTTGAAATGAATTATAATCGCAATATGCATCAGTATAATGGCAATACATATATTGTTCCTAATTGGGCAGCTTTAGTCTAAACTATCACTGCATTTTCTACTATTGGACAATCCTGACTATTGGCACTAAATGAGCTTAACCTTACACTCATGTCACCCATGACTACACCCTGAAGCCCTGGATCATTTTCACTTTGGGCATAAGTTATATGGCAAGTGGAGAGATCCTGCTGCGTGAAGTAACTTCTGACCTGAGCTGAGCTGGAGACCCAAACTGTGCTGGCCCATACCAAAGCCAGTCTCAAATCTCCAGACTGACCGGATCAATACAGGTCTAAGGTTGTGTGTGTATAAACAGAAGGCCATCATTTTTTATTCTCTATGGGCATGTGTGTGTGTGTGTATGGCTATTTAAGGGTGTGTGTGTGTGTGTATGGCCATTTAGGGGTGTGTGTGTGTGTATAGCCATTTAGGGGTGTGTGTGTGTATAGCCATTTAGGGGTGTGTGTGTGTGTAGCCATTTAGGGGTGGGTGTGTGTGTGTGTATAGCCATTTAGGGGTGGGTGTGTGTGTGTGTATAGCCATTTAGGGGTGGGTGTGTGTATGTGTGTGAGAGAGAGAGAGAGAGAGAGAGAGACACTGCTCAGTAGAAGCAGACCGTATGCAGGAACGGGCGGCTGCTTTTCTCCTCAAACTCCTGAAGCAGCTCATCTATTTCATTTTCCATATCGTCTGTGTGCTGGATCTGAGAGAGGGGGAGGGATAATAAAAGCAAAAAGCAAAAGAGAAAACAGAGAATGAGGAAAGAAAAAAATGAGAAAAAACAAGCACTGTGATCAAGACCCTCACACTAAACTGACTGTACAAACTCACCAACAGTGGATCCTCTGTCATCTCACATACACCTCAGCTCAACGCTGTGTGTGTGTGTGTGTGTGCACATGCATTAGATACTCACACACTGGCAGAGCTCGCAGATAAGGAAGGCTCCAAGTGTGGCCTCCTCATGGTTGTCCTGAATGTCCACATTAATGACATGTACTGGCTGGAACGTCTCCTGCTCTCGAGAGTTCAGGTCTAAAGAACAAAAACACATGGTGAGATCATGTTACCCTCACGTACACAGACACTCGATCCGCAGCTCTTCCAATACTCATTCTAGATCATGCAGGCACCTTAGTGTGTTCTAGAACAAGGCCTAGAATCTGCACAGGTTTTAGAGAGGATGGACGACAAAATATCAAAATGTCCATTACAATTTAAAATAGTACCATGAAGCAGTGAAACAGTTTTATGGTAAGAAAAAGGTACAGCAAACAGACAACTATGAAACCAATCTCTTGACTCTACGTATGAGAAAGAGAATCTAAAGCTGATAAGCTGCTCACCCTCCAGCACCTGGTCATACACCCTCTCCTCACAAGTGATGACCAAGTCAAACTGTTCTTTGCAGCTTTGGAAGCGCTCCGGCCTCGGTTTAATGCGCTTATTCCGCTCCAGCATGTGCAGGATCCCGTTCTGTGTGTATCTGAGCAAAAGCTGTGTCAAGGAAACACACTCACATTCCAAAAAAAATCACAGGGCAAGGAAAACTACAGATCTGACCAACATGTTAAAAAAATGACACAAATCCAGCTTCATTAAACATGCCACTGCTGAATTTAACTACTTCAGATGTTGGAACTAATAAAGCAGTATCCAGCTTCAATTGTGGAATCTCAGTGCCCCCAAATGGTCAAACAGCCTCACTGCTTTAAAATAGTGTGTACCTCCTCCCCCCATGCCCTATTATACACAGTAACAGAAGCTGGGATAAGGCTTTCAAAAAATCTAAACGTGACTTTAGCCTTCATTCTGAAAATGTAATGGCTTAGGTCTGGTGTGAAACTTCCTGAGTCAAACTGTTCACACTGGTGAATGAACCTGGTGTCTAAATGCTCCACACAGTTTTTCCATCAGATGGTTATGGTTGTGCCACCTGATGCCTGAGACATTGTTCTACTAGAGTTTAGAGAAAATGTGGTCCCAAAACGAAACCCTCATACATGCTGGGTGTCATGGGGCAAAATAGTTTCCAAAGATAAGTGGGGCGCATTTAATGGAATTCAGACTCAAAGTATTGGAATCCAAAGTGAGGCAAAATCAATTTAGGTCTAGTCAACACTCGTATAAAAATTCCACTTTCATTAAGAAAAAAAATATGAAATATGAGATCCATAAAACAAGCTAGATGCCAACAGTGGAAATATCAAAACATATCAGGGGTTCCTCTGCCCTGAGCAGTAAATCTGCTCTCACAAATTTATATGAGAATGGATGTCTAATATGTTAGTCTGCACACAGAAGACAAACTATAACTGTGCTTTAGATCCTGAATGGATCCACATGGTCTTATCTGACATATCACACTGGAAAAGTGTTGAATCTCTGAGGGCTGGTGCAGGAAAAGAAAAAGCACCAGTTCCTGCTTACTGACCTTAAAACCACATTTTAGAAGAGGGATGGTCCCTTGTCTACAGTTTGTTCTTTTTTACAGGTAGCTACTGTTAAAATATGTGCAAAAAAGGTATTTCTTCACTTTCAGAAGGGATAGCAATGCCCCCTGCTGGTGAACTGCAGTGTACACACGTTTCAGGCCCAAAGCTGCATTCAAACGGCATCAGAAGCAGCTCAGAGCTGAATGAGTAGTGATCCAGTTAAGTCATGCCTGAAGAGATATACTTTCCAATAGTTTTATACATACGTGTGTGTGTATATGTACGTATATATATATATATATATATATATATAACATACATATATACAGATTTATATACATAAACATGTATACACACATAACAGAGAAGAGCTGCTAAAATGTCTTCAAACCCCTTATTTTCTCTCAGTTAGAAAATGAAAGAATTTATTTACACCGATGTAAATAAAATCTTTCCAGTACTGGTCATCAAAAAAGACATCAAAATAACTTTCCTCCTCCAGACAAAGATTCTAATTGAGAAAACTCCAAAAACTCTCTCATACTCCTACTGCTAACGAAAGAGCTGAAAGTGTACACAAAATCACTACACTACTAATCACTACTTATTTGCATTTATTCAATTTAGTTTTAGTTTAGTATACTTAATAATTAGTATATGAAAAATGACATGTAAACCATTTTTAAAACATTTTTGTTGGTGCCTAAGGCTTTTGCACAATACAGAAAAAAAAAAACTCCTACAGACAGGTTTTCTGACGGAGGAAAACCTCAAAACCACATTACTGAAAAAATGAGTTCCACCCCCAGGTCTTCTGTGCCCCAAATGTGAGGTTAAGTGCATAATACAATATCAATACAACTTACTAGGAGACCCGAAAGCTGACTGTGTGACAGAAAATAAAGCCTATACAAAGATATTAAAGACGACACCACGAACAATCTGAACACACCCCACCGTGATGGAGGGAAACGTGCTTCAGTCCGTTTTAGACCAATCACATTATAGATTTAAGAACAGTTTTACACTCAGACATAAGCTAAAACTCTGACCCCCCTGTGGACCCTAAATCTAATTTACAGACTCTGTACAGAAAAAAATTCATATTCTGTGATTTATGTCAAAAACAATATGGTTTAGTGCAGTCACTGTTCTCCAGAAATCCTAAACCCAAAGCATAGAGCTTAAATTGATATTCACCACACTTCCTGGTGCTGCTGAATCAATGTACATCAGTATAAAATGCTATATTTCTGTTGGCAACTGTTCATCCATTACTGTAGTGTCCATACTATATGTTAACTATCCATTTGTGTTAAATTTAAAAATGTATTCTACAATATAGCTATTTAAGATTTTTTACATTATTGTATATGCACAAATCTGTGAAACCAGTTTTGTGCAATGACAAAGCTGTCTGAGATTGATATGGAAAACTCAGAATAAAAAAAAAAAGAGGTGAAGTGTCTGTAATGACTGAAAAATCATGAAGACAATCACTCAAATAAGCACAAAAAAAATCCACCAATAGCTACACTCAGGGGGCGAAAACCATGTGAACAGCTAAATAATCTTGAAATCCATCGCTAATGAAAAGATGTTTTCCACTCCAGTGATACTCATACTTGCATCATATTTAATCTGCATTAAAAGTAGTTGTGACACAAAGGCCCTGGTCACACAGGGCAGAATGTTTCCTGGTTGGTCATCAGACCTTCTGTCTTCACTCTGCGGACACAATCACCAACTGTCTGAAAAGTATAAAAGTGTCTAAAGTGGGAGGCAGCAGTGCACTTCCCTCACAGAGTCCAGCGGAAACTACAAGAAAACAAGCAATCTGAGAATGAGGACAAACGAAGATGGCAGTCAAGAAGGTGGTATTTCACATTCTCCTTTTCCACTGTACTGGTGCCAATTTGGAACCGGTACCATATTTTCCCACAAAAAAAAATCTGACACCAGTGCCGCAATATCGATACAAAACCAGCACCAAAACTTCACTGGTCTAGAACAAACTACCTGTGATGTCTTGAGATGTGGGCGAAGTCCACGAGTTGTGATGCTGCTGATGAAATCATTGGTCTGAGCTAAAAATGTGGCCTTTGTCTGAAACGCAAAAGAAATTAGAAACAAAAAAGCAAAAGCACATAAAAACTGAAAGTTGCTGTATTTGACAATCAACAGCAAAAAATAAATAAAAAATCAACAAGCGACAATAAGTGGAAAAAAGGACAAAAAGGAATGTGCTTTCAAAAAGCAGTATGATTTGACATCCAAAAGGTTGAAATGTTGATGTTTAGGTTTTTTAAATATATCCAGCACTTGAAAATGAGATGCTGTTGCTTTGTGTAGTGGGCATGGTTTGTGACACAGTCACTATACTGTCACCTGGCTTCCACTTGTTCATCTCAACAGAAACGTGGCCAAGTGAAACCACTAAATCAGAACTCCTACCAGTATGGCCTGAATGATCAGATCTCTGTATGTCCACCTCTGCACTTACAATACAGTCCATTTGAACCCAGAAGAAAATGAACCCCCTTAGGTACCTCACTAGAATCTTTATTTGTCCTTTCTGGCTGTTCGCTTCCTTGGCAGTAAAGACTGCTTATTAGCACTTTTTCTTTTACATTCAGGCAAGTCAGGTACAAAGTGTTGTCCAGCATCCTCCAGCAGAGGTGTTGCTATGACAACATATAGTGCAAAGCATTATTAACTTGTATTGCTAACCTGGCTAAAACCTGCCTTTCCAACTTCATGTGCCAAAATGCAGTGTGATGTCATTCCAATCACTTCCTGGTGAATGGAATGGTTTGATTTGTCCACACGCAGTGATCAGGCCAGGTGTGAACAGTGTCACTAATATAGTAACGGACCTTGACCACTGCATGAAGAGGTCAGTCTGTGGCTGTTAGTTATTAGAGTACAGCTCAGGATGACTATTAGAAATGCCATCCTTATACGTAACGCTGTGATCATCGTAGCGATCATTACGGCTGCGTGGGCTCATTCTGCTCAGACAGCACAGATGTCCTCCACACTGTCCCACTGAGGACATTCTGAAGCCCTAAAAAACAAACAAAAAACATACACAAACCCCCAAGCTACTCCCTACCCATGCCCTTTTTTCCATCCATCTCACTCTAAACGTGAGTACAGACTTGTATAAAGAGGTACAGTACTGTACAAACGTCAATTCTTATTTTCATTAAAAAAAACCAGACTTTTCTGTATTTTTATGTGGTTTTGAGGAACATTTCTCCATGCTTCCTGAAGAACTTTAAAAGACAACCATTTCCAGTCCAGGAATGTTTATTTGTTAAGCCACAGTGACCTACGTATGAATAATTCAAGCAGAACAAAGAACATCTAACTTAAAGCCTGAGCCAGTGAAGAAACAGGAGCAGCCGATTCCAGGTGATCAGGCAGTGATCACTATACTGGTGGTGCTGAATGGTGAAACACCTATCTGGGCACCTTGTATCTTTAAGCAATTTGCAACCCGTCACAGTAAAACATTGGTTCCCATTTCTATTATATCATCTATTCAACATGCTTGGCAGGCTTAAAATATTATTTTTACACCTACAAGGTGAACACACCACAATGCACAGAGCAAATAATGAGAAACTAGTTCTCTGCAATTGACCAAGTGAAGTAGTAGGCTGCCACCATTGAGGGACAACTGGGGAGCATTGTATGGGGTCTGTACCTTGCAAAACATAGTTGGGATTCAATCCCACAACTTTCTGATTGCAGGGGAAACTCCCTAACCACGAGGCTACCAGCCACCCCACGTGACCAAATAATGGGGGTCTAAAGACATTTGCACAGTACTGTATATACAAGTCTTTTTTCTTATAGGTTTGGATAACAAGGTTCAGCTGCACACCTTTCACCTCCAGGTAAAAGGTGTGTTAAAAACACAGTGGGGCAAAGTGTGGGGCAAAATGGGGCACTGTATATTTCTGCGTGTATGTGTGAGTGGGATACAGTTCCTTGTCTTTTCGGACCAGGTCGCTGTACATCTGTTCATAAGTAGTTTTGAAGTCATATACGTTGGGCTTGTCCGGAGCCGGACCGGGGAGCTTCACGTGGGTTCCCGTTCCAAACGACCTCACGTCAAAACCGCGCTTACTGCAAAAACATGGAGAAACAGTGAACAGGTGGCAAGAGGAAAACCATTCAAACAGTCTTACAAACTCATTGGAGGTCAAGAGACACTGCTCACCACCCTGTCTTTTTTTCATTTTTCTTTAAATGAGGATTTCAAACACACCTTTCTACATTAGAGTGTATGCAAGTAAATGTATATACATGTATTTTGAAAAAGGTGGGGATAAAGATGCTTGACAGCATGTCAATAAGTATGTGAGCATGACTGAGGTGACTATGTGAATACATTTAAGCACCAACTGGTGTGAGTGTGTATGTGAAGTTAGTGAATGAAATTGCAAATCAGTGTGTGAATGTGTGTGTACAAGTGAGTGGAGTATTCAAGTGCAAGTGAATGGGTGTGAAAGAATGTATAAACGAATGCGTGCGATTATGCAAATAAGTGAACGTGTTTGTGTGAGACAATGTATTTTTGTGTGAGAGAATGTACGAGTGAACGTGTGTGTGTGTGTGTGTGTGTGAGAGAATGTACGAGTGAATGTGTGTGTGTGTGTGTGAGAGAATGTACGAGTGAACGTGTGTGTGTGTGTGTGAGAGAATGTACGAGT
>JBBMFX010022145.1:0-12390 GCA_037832545.1 Rhabdalestes septentrionalis | reverse complement strand
GGCAGCTGCGGGTCAGGCAGGCGCAGGGGAGGCTGGATCGGTGCAGGCATGCGCAGGGGAGGCTAGAGCAGGGCAGAATGGAGCGGGACAGGCTGGAGCGGGGCAGGCTGGCACGGGGCAGGTTGGAGCGGGGCAGGCTGGAGCTGGGCCGGCTGGGGCTGGGCAGGCTGGGGCTGGACTGGCTGGAGCTGGAACGGCTGGGACCCCTGCTATTCCTCCCAGAAACCCCAGGAACCAGGCCACAGCCGGAAAACTAACAAAAACAGGAGCCTCAGTGCTGCCCTTTCCTGAGACTACAAATGTGGGGACGTGGCTAACAGGAAGAACCCTGTCCTGGGCTCCACCATCCCGAGCTCGACCGTTCTGAGCTCCATCGTACCGTGCTCCACCATCTCGGGCTCCACCGTCCCAGTTCCACCGTCTGGAACCTCGCGGACGGGAACCTCGCAGACGGGAACCACAGAGAAGGGAACCACAGGGATGGGGGACACAGGGATGGGGGACACAGGGACAGGAGCCACACCGACAGGGACAGGGTCTAAGGGGACAGGGCTTACAGGGACAGGACTACCTGGGACTGAACTAACCGGAACAGGGCTCACGGGGACAGGGCTCATGGGGACAGGGCTCACGGGGACAGGGCTTACGCTAACTGAATCCTTACTAACTAAGTCCACACTAAATGAGTCCACCCTAACTGAGTCCATACTAAATGAATCCTTACTATCTGAGTCCTTACTATCTGAGTCCCTGACTAAACCTAGGTTGACTGGGCCCTTACCTGGGTTCGCGGAAACAGGAGGCGACACAGCAGGGGCCCTTTGTGGCAGGAGACGTCCCAGGATCTCCTGAACCAATCTGATGCGGAGCTCCAGCTCCGTTGCGAGGTCGTGTCTCGGGAGCTCCAACATGAAGATGGCATCCTGCAGCTCGGTGGTGGCTCCCTGCTGTCAGGGTCGCAAAATAACCTCTTGGGGTACAGAGACTCAAATAAAACCAACAGAGTCCTTTTTGCTCAAATGATTCAGAAAAAGATTTATTACATCTGCAGATGGAGACCAAGAAATAGAACACAGAGACAGCAGACAAGCTGCCTCCCTGTCCTGACCTGTTCTGTCTGTCTCATACAAAACACAAGATCTAATACCCCCTGTCCCGTGTAATCTTAGAAGACATCCCATCAGAGGTGTCCGAAGCCCATTGGACCATACCTAAAAAGTTATTGTCACTCATGCAGACTGAGCAGGACGTCACACTTCTCGTACAACCCAGTCTTCATAGTAACCTTAGATCTCCTGTTTACCAAGAGATGGCCTTCAGAGAATGTGAAAGTCAAGATAAACATTTGGACATTTTGACTCCAAGACCTTATCATATAACTACCCACAGGTCAACACGACCCTTAGGAAAGAAAACTCTATAGCTTAGGATGAATCAATGAATGAAACAGTGAATCAATGGATACAGAATAAAACTGAATCATTCAAAAGAAATGAATCACATAAAAGAATAAATGCTGATTTTTCCACGACAGTGCTCCAGCGGGTGCGGCACGGACTCGTGCTCGCTCAGCTTCGGGGCGACCTCATAGTTGTTCTACTGCGCCGTGGGCTCTGCTGACCGCAGCGCGTCGACCCCGCCGTGCTAGACATTGGCGGTGGTCGGGGCGGACAATGGGGAGACCACTTTTGCTCGCCGCTTCTTTCTCCGTTTCCTGGCGGGCAGAGAGAGGTGCAGCACCTCCGGGGGACCCTCATCCTCCGAGCCCCTCGTAAGACTCTCCCAGGGCAGCTCCCAGGGTTTGTGGGTGTTGTGGAAGACCGAGTACTCCTCCTCGGCTTCCTCCTCCTTCCAGTTCCACCTCCAGGTGGAGGGATGCTCGCAACGAGCGTGGCATCCATCTCCGTGGTCTTCAGCGGGATTCGTGAGTGAAAATGCCGCCGCCCAGGTATTGAGGGTGTCGTTCCACTCGCGGACCTCCGATACCTCATCTGAGGTGAGTGTGCGGCGATGTAACCATCTGTCACGGGGGGTGGCGCAAGCCTCCGCCCGTGATTTACCTCTAGGAAGGGATTGAGACAACCAGAGCTCCATCTTGAGGGATTTTATTAAACCAAACCAAAACAGAAATCAAACCTGGCTCGAGGGCCGTCAGATTTACAAGGAAACACCAAACACAGGAAAAAGACACATGAGGGGGTGAGGAGTGAGGCGATGGTCACATAAGGAGGGACCGGAACAGAACGACTTATATACACACACATAACAAGACCTAATGAAACCTAATGACCGCTAAACCCGAAACAGGTGAACCCAGATGGAACTAATATGTGACAGTGCTCTGATCTATCAGGACACAGACATGTGACACACAACAAACCAAACAGAACCGAATGTCAACATAAATGTCCTTTTTTAGAAACAAACCAGAAAACCGGGAAAACATGAAAAACCAAAAGCAGTGGCCAAAAATAGCCACCGACACACCCTCCCTCATTTTTTCTCCCGAACCTCCTTTCCTCCTTTGTTGGCACCCTTGCATATTACAACCCAGTCATTACTTGAAACTGAAAAAACATTCTGTTTATCCTCAAAAGAATTTGGCTTTCAAATTTGAAGTTCAGTCTTCCTCTTCTCTGACTCCTTCCTGAAGTCCTGCTATTCTAAAATAATTTGATTTTTGTAACAAGTCAGGATAGTCTGTGCTGAAAATTTACCAGAGTAAAAGTATGCAATTAAATAAGCAAATGTAGTGAAGTAAAAGTGAAAGTTGACAAAATAAAAAAAACTCAAGTAAAGTACAGATACTCCCAAAACATACTTTAGTACAGTAATGAAGTATTATTACTTCATTACTATATATCACTGCTCTGGACCATGTTTTAATTGTGCTAACTTTTGACTGCTATGGTTGATATTAGCCTGACAATAATTGAACCATGGTCTGGATGGAACCTGTAGGAACTGAGAAGCTTCAGGCTTGAGCCAGTGTGTCCATTCAAACTACCATCAGTCAATCATGTTTCCAACATTACGTTTAGTAGATTATTTCTGTTCTACATAGAAAGTTTTATCTGTTTGTTCATTTTCATAGGAACTGTTTTTCCTCTAAAGTGTATTAATGTTGAAGTGATTGCAGAAAATCATATATTTTCTTTTTTTAAGGTTTACATACAATGTTTACCTGAAAAAGTGTACAGACAACAAAACAAAGCAAAGAAAAACACGGTTATGGTCCTTGCCCATATTTTAAAACTGTAGGAGTTAAAGAGGTGCTAAATAAAACGAAATAAAAGCAGTATGCAAATAGGGCTGTAACGGTAAATGATACAAAACAGAAATCGCGACACTCACGTCCACGAACCTGCGTCGCGGTGTGAGGAGGTTGAATCGCGACACAGACTTACAAACTCTTTCCCGTATACAGTTCCCGACCAGAAACATACGTTTTTCATCCTAATAGGAGGGTTTCTCAGCAATTTCTTTTCTATAACCAATAGCTGAGGGTCTAAGGTTTTAAAAGAGCCCTCCCACAAGTTTACAAACACACGGAGCCTGGACGGACCCTTTGTTTGCTGAATTGATTGGCTGTGAGTACATGTAAGTTATGACACTGGGCTTAAAAGTGTGCATAAGCTGGCTGGGTTGTGATAAAACTGCGCTGGAGTCTCTGTGTGATTGTTTTTATTGTGTTTTGAGCGAGTTTTGTGGCAAAGGAAGCGGTATGTAAGCCAACATTGGTTTATAATTTTGTGGTAAAGATAAGGTGTCTCCAAACAAAATGGCACCTCACAACTTTTCCTCTCCTCCACCGCAAATGATTCGTGATACGAACCGAATCGTGAGTCAAAAATCATGAAACAAACTGAATTGTGGGTGTAGTGTGTCGTTATAGCCCTAGTATGCAATCAGACTAGTTATTGAGTCTTACTACTGTAACAACTTGTAGGTGAGCCCAGTTCTTGTCAGTTCAACTTTTCGTCTGCTCCTATGCAAGCTGAGATTCGGAGGTTTAGTAAATAGGATACTTGCCTCTGGACCAAGAGTTTATGGGTTCAAATCCTACCACTGGGTTCCTGAGCAAGACCCTTGAACCTAAGTTCCAGGGAGACTGCCCCCTGTAGGTAGGGACTGGAATTTGCTTTAGATAAAATGCTAAAATGTGGTAAATTAAAGTTAAAAGTTGACTGATCGAATTTTATTGAAATCTCATTATAGGTCTATGTTACATGCCGTAGTATTTTGTTTGTGCCAGGGCATGTAGTTTGTATCTGTCTCTATCTCTCTCTCCCTCTCGCTCTGGTCAGGTGTACATGCAGCAGCAGCCAATGGAAACTGTCCACATCAGTGCTGCCCTGCCTTCCCTGTGAGCTGATTGGCTGATCACAGCAGAAGACCAGGATTGGGTGCTGTGTGCCTGATGTCCCGCCTTCCTCTTTGAAAAGGCCGGAAGAGGGAACAAACTAGGAGGAATAGGCTGACCCTTTATCCTCCCTGACTGGGTGATTTCTGTGACTTAGTGTGCTGTGTGAATTTTGTACTAGTGTGATAGTGAGATGTGTGAGTTATTTTCTTTGGTTTTCGTTTTCTGTTAGCTTGGGATTAAAGACAGACACCACCCCTGTATGTTTTGGTAGTTAGTTGGGTGTTAGGTAGGTTTAGGGTTCTTTTGTTTATTTCATTTCTTTGGTGTTTTCTTTGTCCCAGCCTAGGTATTATAAATATTGTAAATAACTGTAAGTAGCTGTATGTTTATATGTGTAGTCTTTTGTAAATAGAATTCTTTGTATATAGCTCTGCCTCTGGTGTTTGGTGTCAAATCTTGGGCCCATTCCCGTCTGTTTTGGGTGAACATTCCATTTTACATTAAAACTCAGCTGACCCAGTCCCGGGGCGTAACAATAGGGGGCTCGTCCGGGATATTTAATTAATTAATACATCTAATTAATTTAAAGAAAATTACATCAACTTCCACAAGATAGATTTCTTTTTTATTGTTCATTCGTAGATAGGCAGGTAAGGGCAACAAGCTTTGTTTGTGTATGCACGGTTATTCAAGTTAAAACAGATGGCAGAGTTCATGGTGAAGGGGTTTGTGGACAATCCTTCTATGGCGGCATTGGACAAGTGCAGGAAGGATGATCTGTTGCTGTTAGCAGACCACTTTGCAGTCACGGTTTTGAAAGCTAAAAGAAAACAAGAGATCAAATTAGCAGTGTATGAGAAGCTGGTGTCTCTGGAAGTTTTGATGCAGGTGGAGTTACCTGACTCTGGAACGGCTGTTGCGTCTGAGCTCACTGCTGCAGTGGAGCACACCAGTGATGGGGAATTGGGGGAGGAGCAGAGCTCGACTGTGGGGAACGAGACGGAGGTCCCGCCAGCCGCAGGGCGCTTTCTCCTTTCCACCCATTTTCGCCCCAGAGTGTGCCTTCCTCAGGTTTGGGTGATGCTCGGTTACGGGTCCGCTTTGCTCGCATAGACGCGGAGGCTCGTGAAAAGAAGCAGATACGCGATCACGAGTTTCGCTTGGCGATGAAGCAACTAGACGTTGACAGGACCTCCTTGTCAACGTCTAGTTGCTTCATTGCCAGCTGGAGTTGGAAGCTGAAAAGTCAGCGAGGAGCCTGCCGAGCGTGACAGACCAAACCAGAGCTTCGGGTGATTTTACCGTGCCTCCTTCTTCTACTTCTTCTTCACCTAAAACAGAGTTCAATATAGCTATAGTTATTCCTTTGTTACCTCAATTCCGTGAATCAGAAATGGATGCATATTTTTCAGCATTTGAGAGAATTGCAAAGTTGTTGGGGTGGCCAAAGGACATGTGGACCTTAATGTTACAATGTAAACTTACCGGTAAAGCTCAGAAGGTGTGTGCTGCTTTATCTGTAGGTGATGGTCTCGATTATGAGGTTGTGAAAGTGGCTGTGTTGCAGGTGTACGAACTAGTTCCTGAAGCATATCGTCAGCGTTTTAGGGATTATAAAAAAAAACATCCCAGTCATATGTAGACTTTGCTAGAGAAAAAAGGTGCTCTTTGAGAAGTGGGTTACAGCTTGCAAGGTGACAGATTTTAATTCTCTGAACGACCTCATATTGTTAGAAGAATTTAAGCGATGCATACCTGAATGTGTGGTCACTCATCTTTATGAACAGAAAGTAATTTCTCTCACTCAGGCGGCTGTAATGGCTGAGGAGTTCACGTTAACTCATAGGTCTAGTTTGTTTCTCCTTCGCTTCGTGAAACACCCGCTGCTGGTCGCACGTTTTACAGTTGGTGTTCACCCGCCTCAGTATCAGCCACGCGTGGACAGGGTTCTCCACCTAGAAGTGACCGTGTCTGTTTTTACTGCCATAAGGCTGGTCACTTAATAGCTGATTGTGTTGCATTAAAGTCAAAGAATGACAGACAATGCACCTCACCACCTAATACTACAGGTGTTAATTTAGTGAAGTCTGTGTCCTCCTCTTCTCCCGCTGATGAACAGGGTGAGGTTGAGATGACTTTTCAGCCCTTTATTTTTACGGATACTGTGTCACTTCCAGGGGTATTGGGAAAAGTTGTTCAAATCCTCCGAGACACTGGAGCTGCGTAGTCGTTGCTGGTAGCTGATGTGTTGCCATTGTCTGAAGAGACCTTTTGTCAAGCGTACGTATTTGCACAGGGTATAGAAATGGGGATAATGAGAATTCCCTTACATCATATTACTTTAAACACAGAACTAGTGTCTGGTGATGTTCGTGTGGGGGTGTGCGAGCGGTTACCTGTTAAAGGAGTGTCTTTAATTTTAGGGAATGTGTCAGCTGGTAGGCCTGAATGTGGGACTCGTGAGGTGAGCTAGGAATGTAGCGTGGAGGAGGAGCCCAGTCGCGGAAACAAACGAGAGAGCTGGTACCCACGCGCTTTGTTCTGAGAACGCTCCGAATGGAGATGAGATTCCCACCAAGGATTCCTCGTTCTCGTACGCACACAGATTCCTTATGTTGGATGGGGTGCTCTGTAGAAAGTGGAATCCTAAAACATATGAGGAAGAGGAATGGAACACTGTGTTTCAGATTGTTGTTCCAACCTGCTATCGCACACATATGTTGAACTTGGCACATGAACACCCGTTTTCAGCTCATCTAGGTGTAACTAAAACTTACAACCGTGTTTTAAAACATATTTTTTGGCCAGGCTTAAAGGCTGATGTTGTCACTTACTGTCGATCTTGCCATACGTGTCAGGCGGTGGGGAAACCTAACCAGGTTATTCCGCCTGCTCCGTTACAGGCGGTTCCTGCAGTTGGGGAGCCATTCGAACATATTATTGTAGATTGTGTAGGCCCTTTGCCTAAGACAAAGAGTGGTAATCAGTTTATACTCACCATCATGTATGTCTCTACCCGGTACACTGAAGCTTTACCACTTAGGAAAATTACTGCTGCCGCTGTGGTCAAGGCCTTGTTAAAATTATTTTCCACCTTTGGTTTACCTAAATGTTTACAGTCAGATCAAGGAACTAATTTCCCGTCAGGGTTATTTAATCAGGTATTGCAAGAGCTAAATATTAAACATGTGGTTTCTAGTCCGTATCATCCTGAATCACAGGGTGCCCTTGAGCGTTTTCATCAATCACTTAAGAATATGCTTAGAGCCTATTGCTTTGATGCTCACCGTGACTGGGACGAGGGCGTTCCCTTGGTGCTGTTTGCCGTACGGGAGGTTGTTCAGGAGTCCCTTGGTTTTAGTCCAGCGGATCTAGTTTTTGGACATACTGTACGTGGTCCGCTAAAAGTTTTGAAAGAGAAACTATTGTCAGAAAACCACCCATCTCCTAAGTGAAATATACTGAATTATGTGAGTGAGTTTAAAACCGCTTATACAAGGCATGCGAGTGTGCCAAACAGGCTTTGTTTTCCTCACAAATCGCCATGAAGCAGTGGTTTGATATAAAATCAGTACAGCGCACGTTTAAAGCAGGGGATAAAGTGTTAGCTCTGCTACCTGTGCCAGGTTCTGCTCTTTCAGCACGATTCTCAGGGCCATACGTGGTGGAGAAGCAACTGAACGAGACGACTTATGTCATCTCCACGCCGGAGAGGAGGCGAAAAAAGCGGGTGTCATGTAAACATGTTAAAATGTTTTCTTGAGCAGCTCCCGCCCGACGTATCACTGTCCACACTAGGGCCCAGTGGGACAGTTACCCCGGTTCAACACCGCTGCACTTCTCCCGCCTCCATGCCCTGAGAAGGAAATTAGTGTGGATCAACCGCCGCAACTGGCTCGTCTCAATAACTCAGAAATGCTTGTGAAGTTATCTACCATAGTAGACCATTTGCCAGCTGAACAACAAAGTGAAATTTGTGCGTTAATACAGTCGCATTTAGAGTTTTTCAATGACGTGCCTACGCAGACAACTCTGTTACAGCATGATATATATGTGGCTGGTGCAAAGCCCATAAAACAACATGCTTACCGAGTCAACCCTGAAAAGCGGAAATGTCTGTCTGACGAGGTGAGTTACCTGTTACAACATGGCTTTGCGAAGCGTAGCTGTAGTCCTTGGAGCTCTCCTTGTATTCTTGTTCCAAAGCCCGACGGTTCATTTCGGCTTTGTACAGATTTTCGTAAAGTCAATGCTGTCACTGTCCCTGATTCTTATCCAATGCCTAGAGTGGATGATTGTGTGGATCACATAGGGGCAGCAAAGTCTGTAACAAAATTAGATTTACTGAAAGGTTACTGGCAAATACCATTGATGCCATGGGCCTCAGAAATTTCTGCTTTTGTCACTCCAAATTGTTTTGCGCAGTACTCTGTAATGGCCTTCGGAATGTGAAATGCACCAGCTACTTTTCAGTGTCTGGTTAATCTGGTTTTATCAGGGATATCGAATTGTGAAGCATATCTAGATGATATTAAGTTTATTCTGACACCTGGCAGGAACATGTACACCTTTTAAAAACGGTTTTTAGCTGTTTAGTTCAGGCTAGGTTAACACTTACCCTTGCCAAGTGTGAATTTGGAAAAGCCATGGTTACTTACCTGGGGAAACAAGTTGGGCAGGGGCAGGTTCGTCCCGTCCAGGCCAAGGTGGAGGCCATAGCCAATTTTCCTGTCCCTGGCACACGAAGGGAGCTTTGCCGTTTTCTGGGGCTTGCTGGGTATTACCGGGGGTTTTGTCGTAATTTCTCGAGTGTTGTTGCTCCCCTAACTACGCTTTTGAGTCCGTCATACCATTTTGTTTGGTCTGGTTCCTGTCAATATGCTTTTGACTGTGTAAAAGCCTTATTGTCTAGTGCCCCTGTATTAAGTGCCCCTGATTTCACCAAACCATTTAAAGCTAGAAGTGGATGTCAGCTCTGTCGGGGCAGGGGCGATGTTACTTCAAGATGACGCTGATGGGATTGATCATCCCATCTGCTATTTTTCTAAGAAATTTAACAAGCATCAGCTGAACTACTCAACTATCGAGAAGGAAACACTTGCTTTGTTAATGGCTCTCCAGCATTTTGAGGTTTATGTGGGATCGAGTTTACAACCAGTCTGTGTCTAAACGGATCACAATCCTTTCGTTTTCCTGTCTAGAATGTATAACCATAATCGGAGGTTAATGCGATGGGCATTGTTTATACAAAACTATAATTTGGTCATCCTGCATAAAAAGGGGGTGGACAATGTGTGCGCGGACGCGCTGTCACGGTCTGTGATTTGAATTTTTTTTTGTTGTGATCTTTATCTTTATTTTTTTCGGAAGTGCAAGGATTTTAAGGGGGGGACACTCCTGTTCACTTCCACTCGCACTGTGAACCCGAGCGAGGAGAGGGGGGTGCTCGATATCAGCAGTACAAAATGTCAAAATGCTTCTGTAAATTCCCTAATGATTTACAATAAAAGGTACACATGCGGTCATTGACACATTTGACTTAGCAGACTGAGCCTCATTCCCTTGTCATTGATGTGCACCATCACTGGCATGCCTTTGAGAATACGTCTGCATGCCGACTGTGGGGGGGGATGCAATCGCCTTGTGTGCTACGCCCCTGGAGCTGAAGGTATTTAAAGTCCCGTCAGACGAGTCCTCAGTACCTGTTTTCCAGACTGGTGAGTACAGATTCCTCTCCTTCTGCCTCTCCCTATGGTCTCATTTAGGAGCCACTGGAAAATTGACAACACTGGAAGTGTTGCTACTATAAATATTAGGTCTAAGTATTAACACTAAGCCTTTGTGCAGCTTTTTAAAAAACACACAGCTGTATTATTTTACCATTAAGGAGTCTTTGACATGTTTTTTACTTTATCATTTAGGTGCCTTTATGCATATAGAAGTATTTTTGCCTGAGGCAAATTATTTGCTTTTGTTATTTTGCTCCAGCAGGGAGATTTCTTGGTATGGTAATACCTTCTTTAGGAAAGTGCTTCAGGAAACAATAGAATTTAATTATGACTGAACAACATGTCAGGGTTTATGATTGTAAAACACTATCACCAGTTTCATTAGAATGCTCAGCTAAGAAACACAATACAGTAGTCAATACTAGGTAACCTGACAGTTAGACCCCAAAGGCTTTTGTGCATGAATGCTCATTTAAGCATATTTGTTTTTGATATGATTATGAGCTTTTGACTGCATTTCCATTTTTGAACTAATCAGCTGGTGAGAAAAATGACCCGCTTGATTCCGCTGGCTTTGATTGACAAACATGTTCAGAAAGAGTTTTCTGTGTGTGTAATGATTTAGGAACAGTTGGCCAGCCAAGGAACAACTATTCAAAAGGAGACTTCGAGACTCTTGTCAAAAACTCTCATTCCCCTCTTCTCTGCTGACTTTAGACAGGACATCATGAGCAAGATCATTGTCTATGAGCACCCCAACTTTAAGGGCCTCAGCAGGGAGTTCACCTCTTCTGTCCGCAACTTGATAGAAGTGAGCTTTAATGATTGCATCTCCTCTCTGAAGGTGATTGGGAATCCTTGGGTGGCTTATTCAGATCCGAACTTCCAAGGTCGGCACCATGCCTTTGAGGAGGGAGAGTATGCTCAAGTGAGGCATGATGTCTTTTCTTCTCTGGAGCTCTTGAATGAAGACCTGTCAAATCCTCAGATAACACTTTATGAACATAGTAACTTTAAGGGCAGGAACATTGTTTGTCACACTGAAACCAACTTGACCCATGGCTCTTTCAATGATATGGCATCTTCCAGCATAGTGCAGAGAGGGGCATGGGTCCTTTATGAGCACCCTGACAGAGGTGGTGTTGAATTGGTGGCCAGAGCCTCACGTCCTAATCCGGACTATGAATGGTTTCGTAAGCGTGCATCCCACTTGCGCCCTCTGAAGGCTGGAAAACCCACCGTAATACCAGAAGTCCTCTGGGACAAGAAAGAAGAGGAGGTCAAATCTGTTCAGATCGACTCCATTTGTAGTTTAAACTATGGGGATCATGAACAAAGCTTCTCCACTGAGATGTCTAAGGAGTATGAGGGCTCCATCACTGACAGGTTCAGCTTTAGTAACAGTACACAGATCAGCTTTGGGACCACATTTGGTGTAAATGTAGGAATAATAAAAGCAGAGATGAACTTTTCACTCAGTAAAACATTCACGGTTGAGAAGGGGAGCAGCAACACCAGAACTGAGAAGAAAAGCATCAAAATTATTCTACCAACCAAGATCCCCCCCCACACCAAGCTCACTGTGAATCTGGTGAGGAAAGAAATTGACGTGAAGGTCCCAGTGAAGCTGACCATTACCAGTGGATCCCATTGTACTGTTGAGTATGGAGAGTACAGGTGCCAGTCTGGCAACTCCATCTCCACTCAGTTCAAAGAGGAAAAGATCTAGCAGACTGGTTGGTATCATACCAAGAATTATCTGAAGATACTGTAAACATATTTGAAGAAATTATTCATATTCTGTCAATATAATTCTTTTGTGAATGATGTGAAGGTCAAAGCTAATTGTTTGTTTCCTTTTGTTTCCAGAAAACATCACTGGTGCTGGACCCTCTGCACTCTTGCAATGTCTTTGAAGAGTTTAAAAGAACCTCCAGACCAGATTTGTGTCTCAGAATTCTGTCGTGTCATGTTCGGAAATTAAATGAATTGAAACAAGCCAACCAGCAAACAGCAAATAAACAAAAAATATATATAAATAAACATGTGCTTTGTGTTTTTTGTCCAGCAGTAAGATAAAAGTGGTGTTGGGAGCCTAGTGGGTAAAACACTTGTCCGTGAACTGGATGTCCACTAAGTTGCAGGTTCAACCCCCAATCCTACACTTTCTACCACTGTGTCCTTCAAAAAGAAACTGAACTCTCAGTGTCTCCAGGGGCACTGTCTCTGTAACTAATGACTGTAAGACTGTCTCTGTAACTAATGACTGTAAGACTGTCTCTGTAACTAATGACT
>JBBMFX010022135.1:0-12390 GCA_037832545.1 Rhabdalestes septentrionalis | reverse complement strand
TTCAACATCACCTGTGACCCCTTCTGTCCATCGCTGTCTGATATCCAGCACAGTAGTTTAGGTTCTGTCACCTGACAAAACAGGATAAACACAGGTCATTTAAACAGCAATCATTTTATTTCACTTTATCTGAGTCTTAGTGTGCAAATCTCGAATCAAATCATTAATGTTTGCCAAGTCAGTGAGTGTATTTTAAAAACTTTGTGCAAAGTGGATTGTCTATTGGTGAACTTCCAAAAAAATTCCAGCCATGGCAATATCTGTATGTAGCATATCAATTTCTTTCACAAGACTGATTTCTGACAAATAGTCATCATGAGATTAGGAGACCTGACAGGGATCATATTTATAGTTTTACATTTAGCAGTTTAATCTGCTGTTAGTTTTAAGTCCGTATTCACAGACTATAGCCTGCCCTGCTATAATGAATGTGTGTCAAAGCGGTAAAAACCCCACTAGCATTAACGTTAACTGCTGTCGTTACTTTGATGGACTTTGATGGATTCACTAGCGAACTTAAAGTGACACACTTTTTTTTGAAAAAACAAAAAGCTCCTTATGTCCATCATTATGCCGCCATCCTCACTTATTACACGGCTCTCTTGAATGCTTGATTCTGATTGGTCAGTTGAGACATTTGCAGGTTCGTTCTTTTTAAACAATAACCGCTCCACAGTAATAACGCACAGCTGCTACTACTTGTATGTTTAAAATCCCTCTGCGCCAACGTTTGAATGTTAATCACGGGGTACTATAGCATTTCGCGGAAGGAAAAAAATGTTAATTTAAAACAAATGTGCCAAAAAAATTTTTCAAATTCATATTCATGTCCAGCTTTTTTCCTTATGTGGCAAGTAGCCGTGTAATAAGCGGGGAAATGTACAGGCAGCCTGTAGTTATCGCAAAATAAACCCCTTCAGTGTGATACAAGATGATCAGTGTGATGCCTGATCTCACTTTCGGGGCTTATTTCTGCGATAACTACCGGCTGCCTGTAGATTATCCCTTACATGTATGTCACCCAACACACCTTCTTGCACTGGAAAAATTTGGTGCTGCTTATATCTGAACGCAGTAATAGCCTCTCACATGATAGCAGGAAAAGGCAGAGCCAATCAAATTGTTCATGTTTTGGGTGTGGGAGGACTCAAAGAGAGAATGTGATTTATCAGTTTCTGCGTGTCTACGTTAATGTTGACAGCACAATTTAAAAACTTTTTTTTTTTTGTGGTTTCAATTATTGCTGGGGACATTTCAATGGTTGGTGAATATTGGTGTGGACCCATCCCCTCCGTCCACCCTAAATCTACGTCCCTGAAAACTTCACATTCCTGTTGCATATTTCACTCCAAGGATTCATATGCCACTGATATATTCCACCTAAAGTGGCATATGCCAGTGGCATATGGTCATTATATAGCTATAAATAGAAAAAAATTGTTCAGAATTGTAAAACCATTGCATTCCAGTGGCATATTCCACTTACAATCAGCTTATGCCACTGGCATATTCATAGAAAACAGGTCCATATTATGAAAACTTCATATTTCAGTGGCATATTTCACTCCAAGGTGTCATATGCCACTGGCAAATTCGCCTAAAGTGGCATATGCCACTGGCATATGGTCATTATACATTCATATGTACAAAAAATAATTCAGTACTGTAAAACTATTTAATTCCACTGGCATATCCCACTTAAAATCAGTAGATATTCTTAGAGAATGGCTCCATATTATGAAATCGTTGTATTCCAGTAGCATATTCCACTCCAGGGCGTCATTTGCCAGTGGCATATTGCACCTAAATTGGCATATACCAGTGGCATATTGTTATTATATAGCTATATATACACAAAACAGTTCAGTTTTGTAAAACTACTCGGAGTTATTAGCCCAAAAATATTCGCCTGGACCGACTGTCCCATTACTTTTGTCACGGACCTGTCGAGCAGGAAAATTCGGCAGTGCAAGCACTCAGACACTTCAAACTACACTTCAAACTTTGAAATGCCCAACAGTTTGTGAAATTGACAGTACATTTCTGTCTTTCACCCATTTTAAGCTACAAACTTTTGAACTATTAATGTTAGAATGCATTCTATTAAAGCCATGGCGCTTAAAACGTTAAAATTGGAACATACCACTGGTGTTTTCTTAAAAAAAAATAGGTCAGTATTAAAAATCATCGTGTGCCAGTGGCATATTACACTTTTAATCGCCGTGTGCCAGTGGCACATCCCACTTTTAATCGGCAGCAAAACGTAACATCACAGGACAGTAAATGTTCCTACCCCTTCTTTTGTTCAACAGATATTGAATCATGTGTGGAGAGGTCGCTTCTCAAGTGCGCTAACTCCCTTTTCAAAACCTGCTCGAGTCGTGCTAGCGAATCCGCCGTGTCGGGCGTGCCAGTGGGGTTGTCTTCTGGTTTAGATTAATTTTTTCGAGGAGATACAGAAGGAGTTAGGGTCAACTGTCTGCGCGTTAAAGACATTAAAGCTGTAACTAATCCCTTTCAAAGCTGAGAATGTCAAAATAAGACGATTAAAATTGAAATTGCGAGGAGTTTGCCAGGAACTCACTCAGTGTACTTGCGTCTCCATGGGTGGGTCACGAGATCTCCAGCACATTTCCATAGTCTTAAGGTGTGGATCAGTTGTGTAGTTTATGAACTGGTTATTGGTTCCTCTTCTAATTCATGATTATAGTCTCTAAGTACCAGTCGGTGTATTCCTGGAGAGTTTCCAAATTCTCCTCGCCGTCCTCGCAGTTCATTTAGTTTTGCCGCCGAGTTTCCAGCGTCTGACGTCACCTGCAGCATTCCCGCCTCTACCAGCCTGCCGGCCTGTTTGATCGACAGCTCTCGATGGGCGCCCTCCCGATGACGTCACAATGCGTGACGTCACCGCGGCCAGGGAGTATTTAAACAGGTGAAGCGGCTGCTTGTGTCATTTTATGGTCGGACGCCAAAGTGGACGGTCGCAAACATGAGCTGTCTCTGGTTGTGGTGCTGCGGGGGATGTGAGGACGACTCCCAAAACAGGACCAAGGCCGATATAAAGAGGAAATGGTGGAAATTGGGAAAGTCAAGGAAGAATGTTGAGCAACTGGTAGTTTTTGAAGGGAAGAATGGGAATGAAGAGCCCGGTCCTTCACACCAGCCTGTGTGTTCTGTGTCCTACAGAACTGAGAACAAGTTGCAAACCAAGAAGAAATGGTGGAAATGGAGGAAGGAGAGGAAGAGTGTTGAGCACCTGGTGGTTTTTGAAGGGGAGAATGGGAATGAAGAGCCCGGTCCTTCACACCAGCAAGTGTGTTCTGTGTCCTACAGAACTGAGAACAAGGTGCAAACTAAGAAGAAATGGTGGAAATGGAGGAAGGAGAGGAAGAGTGTTGTGCAACAGGTGGTTGTTGAAGAGAAGGACGGGAATGAAGATCCTTCACACCAGCCTCTGTGTGCTGTGTTCTACAGAACTGAGAGTGATCCTGCAGAATCACTGGAGAACACTGGAACCCTGGAGCAGGAGAACGCCTCTGAAGATGTACAGTCATCTGTACCTCTTACAATGGACACGATCAAGGCCTCACAAGATCTCCATATAAATAAGAGGGTGCGTTTCAATGTCCCGGAGCGCGCTGAGGATGAGGACACATCTGTGCAAACATTGTGGTAAGTATTCTCTTGTTTTTTCCATGGCTACATAGTATATTTATACGGTGTAATCACAAACATTAGCCAAAACTTCAAAACATATTTTATATAACAGTCCTGTTTTCTGAATATACACACTGGTAATACACTAATGCAGTGGTTCTCAACTGGTGAGGCGCGGACACTCCCGTGGGGTGGCGCGAGTAGGCTACAGGATGGGAGGAATAAAAACAAATAAAATAAAAAAGAAATTGTGAATTGTTTGGGTTCATTGGATCTATTTTCGCTGCTAAATTAGACCAAAACAGTCATTATTTCATCAAAAATGTAAGTACCTTAATATTATTAACTTGTTTGTTGAACTGTGGTTCAATCGTGAGGTGTATTCAAATGTTATAAATATTGTATCTAGAGATCGACCGATATATCAATTTACTGATATTTTTAACGATATTTGAGCATTTTACCATAATCGGTTATCGGTTTTGTAGTATCGGGTTTACCGATAAACACCGCCATCTGGTGGGTGTTTTGAGAATTACGTGCATGATCGCCATTGCAGCAAACTGCGTTACATAAATGACAAATGTAGTTTATGCAGCTTGTAGATATGTAGTTTATGCACCACTGAAGACTTTAGTAACAGTGCCCTTAAATAAATATCGGTTATCGGGCACATAAAACATGCAAATAATTGGTATCGGTATCTGTAATAAAAAATCAATATCGGTCGATCACTAATAAAAACACCATTTTGAAATTTACCTGCAGTATGCCAATTTAGTTTTTGTGTGTGCTGCGCTCATAGACTTTAGAAAACGGCGCTCATTTGTTTGATTTCTCCTTGAGAATTTAGCAGCTGCTAACCGGGCGTCCCTTGCTCGTTCACTCAGCAACTAACGAATCCAAAAATGAGACGTCAGGGGGAGTGAGGTCTGTGCTTCCTCTCCTGAGAAAGGGAGCATTTAATTTTCCTTCTTCAGAAAAAAAAGGCCCTACGAACAAGCGGGCACGAAAGTATAAACAGCGACACAACTTCTCCCCCAGCTCCTTCAAAAAACATTACTCTCCTAAAAACTGCATCCCCCAGCATGCAATTTCAAAGTCACAGGCTCTTCTTGTTACAGCTTTGAGTACATGCAAGTTATAACACTGGGCTTAAAAGCGTCCATAATCTGGCTGGGATGTGACAAAACTGCGTTGGGGTCTCTGTGTTATTGTGTTTTGAGCGAGTTACCAGCTTTGGGGGGTGCCCAGCTTGCAAATGTTTGAGAAACCCAGTGCTAGGAAATTAAAAAATATATATATTCAAAGAAATTAAAATTTTAAATTGCCCAAATAGATAGAAAATCACACACACAAGAAATTGTAAGACACTTGTTTTTCTTCGTTTTTCAAGAGGATATTATAGTATACAGTGTAATCACAAACATTAGCCAAAATTTCAAAACATATTTTATAATACAGTCCTGTTCTCTGAATATACCAAGAGACATACCAAGGCTCCATCACAATACAATTCTATCTTTTTACAGTGCACAGTCTGAGGCACTTGATGAGCTGATGCGACTCCGGGATGAAGAGGATCGCTGCCTGGAGCTCGCTGAGGCAGATGGAGACTCTGAGGGAGAGCCAGAGGAGTTCTATGAGTTCTATTTTGAGCCGGTGAATCCGCATGTAGATCTCCGCCTGGAGCTCGGCGATGGACCGCGTGAGCTGGCGATTCCGTATGTAGGTCTCCGCCTGGAGCTCGGTGATGAACCGCGTGAGCTGGCGATTCCGTATGTAGGTCTCCGCCTGGAGCTCGGCGATGAACCGCGTGAGCTGGCGAATCCGCATGTGGGTCTTCGCCTGGAGCTTGCAGAAGGGCCGCGTGAGCTGGCGATTCTGCATGAGGGTCTCCGCCTGGAGCTCGCCGAACGGCCGCGTGAGCTGGCGATTCTGCATGAGGGTCTCCGCCTGGAGCTCGCCGAACGGCCGCGTGAGCTGGCGATTCCGCACGAGGGTATCCGCCTTGAGCTCGGCGATGAACTGCGTGAGCTGGAGAATCTGCATGTGGGTCTCCACCTGGAGCTCGGCCGAGGAAGAGGCTGAGGGGTTTTATGAGTTCTATGTTCACTCAGAAAACTCCCTGTTTGAGAATCAGGAAGAGCTGAAGCGATTCGTCTGGGATCTGGATGGTGTCTGGAGCTCTCTGAGAATCAGCTAAAAGAAAGAGGAAGAGCAGAAACTGAGAACCAAATTCAAATGGCCAAAAACATGAATAAATGTGTATTGTGAAAATATGCTCCAGCTTGAATTTGTGTTACTGTGGATGGTAGCCAAGCATGACAAAGCGAAATATTTCGTATGATTGTGGCCATGTGATGGTTGTCTTTTTGGTGGATTTGGAGGTTTTGTTGTTTTTTTTTAATGTGATGTAATAGATTTTTCCAATTTGAGAGGCTAATGGGTTTTCTAGACTTCCAGTTGATTAGTGAGCATTAAAGCTATGGAAAGAATGCTCTACACAGAGATGCTGATTAAAAAATAAACTGCAGAGCTCTCATTTTTAATTCCCGGAGGTGTATAGTACAAAAGATCCAGCCACTCACTGGGACTTAACTGAGCTCTCTCCTCTCCTCTCCTTTCCACTCAAGTCCAGTGTGTCACACTGTCTGCAGGGCAAAGCCAGGTTTCTGTATCTCCATATCCTGAGCACTGCAAATAGAAACAAGTACTCAGAAACTCCAAATAAGATAAGAAAGAACTTTATTCATCAGGAGGGAAATTATTTTGTCCTATACATGCTCCATGCAGAAAGAAGGAGTAGAGAAAGATCTACATTAAAAAAAAAACTCTTAAAAAAAAATCCTTATCATAAAATTAGCGTTAAAACACTTCCATTCTCAGGTCAACACTTGAGAAATGTAGTTTTTGTTTTCACCTGGGTAATGTAATTCATCAATTTTTAGCCAAGCCTGCAACTTTATATAATATTTTGTATAATGGCCATATATTAACTATAATTTGTTATATACTACATAAAGTTTATAACTAACATCAGTTCTTTTCGTAAATATTAAAGAGCTATTCCTTTTTTCCCCTTCAAATACCAGTTTGTTTGCAGGATGCACTTGTTAGCAAAGAACCTCAAAAACAGACATTTCTCTGATCTCAGACCTGCTGAGGCCAAAAATGGAAATATGTAAAATATGGAACTAATTAACACTGAATAAGATCTTTTAAGCACAAACACAAAACCATTACCCGACATCCTTAAGGTCACACCGGTGTCAAAATTCCTCCCTGTGTTAAAATGTCCATTTGTTCCACTGGAGTGCAGGGAGCATTATACTTCCCTATTGGAAACTAAGATTACTATATAAAACTGCTCGCTTGGCCAAAAATGGACAAATGACATCATCTGGAAGAAAACACTAAAAACTACATTTATCAAGTGTTGAGTTTAGAATGAAAGTGTTTTAACCTAATTGTGTGTAAATAAAAAGGAATTTAAAACTGTAGCTTTCATGGGTTTCAATTGCCCAAAAGTGGCCACGAGTGTGACATTTGGATGTATGTAGCATATTATTGTTATATTTAATAAGTTGAAGTTAAAAATGTAAAGATCTGAATAAACATTAAGCCCTTGGGGAGTTTCATTCCATTTGCATTAACACAGCTAAAATTATAAACAAAAAAAAAGAGTGAAGTGGACTAAAACGTCCCACAGGATTAAAACAGAATCCTGAGATAAATATAATAAAAATATTAATTCTACAAATATAAATTAATAAATTAATTCCCCACATGTAAACGCAGTTTTAGAGCTGCTGTAAACCTTTGCCCATCAGGTGGCGCTCTGCCACTGTCCCTGAAAGGAACGCATCGGACATGAGGTTTCAAAAGCCATCAAGAAAGTTGCAGAAAGCAGAAACTTGTAATATTTTATAGCATTTGACATCAAATGTACTTTACAAGCTCACATATCCGGTATGAAAAGACTGCACTGTTCTGAGAGCAGAGAAACTTGATCTCTGTGTCAAGTAGAGTTAGGCCGGGCGCTGTGTACCTCTCTAACAGACAGGCCAGTTGGTTTATATACATATATATATATATATATATATATATATTTGTTATATACTACATAAAGTTTATAACTAACATCAGTTCTTTTCGTAAATATTAAAGAGCTATTCCTTTTTTCCCCTTCAAATACCAGTTTGTTTGCAGGATGCACTTGTTAGCAAAGAACCTCAAAAACAGACATATAATTATATATATATATAATTATTTAATCATTTCATTCAGGATGTCGTCAGGTCGGGACGCTTTTTTGGATTTGAGAGCCGAATGCGTGTGAAAGTTCCTTTTCAGTGATGAGGGAGTCTTTTATGGCCAGTTCTAATGTTTTCAGATTAGAGTTTTAGATTCTGTCCTTTTAATGAACACAGTGATCACAGGGTAGGCTATAACCAGGGATCGGAGACTGTTAATCGATTCATTAGTCATGGCTTGGCTTGGTTCTTTTTGGAAACGGGGCCGTCGCTGTTTAGAAACTTTTGTTTCGTTTAAAATATTTTCAGACTTGCCACCGGTCCTGGACATGTTTTTTTGAGTTGTGACTGGTCCTATGTCTGCTTTATTTTGTTTTTAATTTTGTCTGAGTTTTGGTGCAGACTTGGACCACTCTTCACCTTTCTCCCTGAGGCTGAGCAGTGGTTCCTCTGAAAACAGTCCTTTTGGAGATTTTTCTTTTTTAATTCTTCACCTCTCCCTTGAAATTTGCCACTTTACTTTGGTCGATCTCATTTAAAATACTCGTATCTGTAAAACTTTCGGGAGCTCTAATGAAGCATGTCTTCACTCTTCAACTCTCAGCTGTCTCTCTGTCTGTCTCTCTCTCTCTTTATTCTCTTTCTCTGTATTCTCTTTCTCTCCTTGCATCTCTCTGTATCTCTGTATTCGCTGTCTCTCTCTCTTTGTATCTCTCTTTGTCTTTCCTCTGTATTCTGTCTCTCTCTCTTTGTGTCTCTCTTTGTCTTTCTCGCTATATTCTCTCTGTATTCTCTCTGTGCGTATTCGCAGGTGGTCGAGGTGAAAGAGCATAGTCGGAGTGAGCGTGGGTATAGCGTTTGGTTAAATTTTATGTGTCTATCTGGTAATCCAGAGTTTGATTAGGTTGGAGGGTAATACTTTTGGCCGCCATGGTTGCATTCTTTAATTCCACAAGGTTGTCCCGTCGGCATGGGACCGGAGTTCTCGGTGAGTGAGTGTGCTCTGGTGGGTGGGAGAGATGGTCGGTGCTCTGGTGGGTGGGAGAGGTGGTCGGTGCTCTGGCGGTGGAAGAGGTGGTCGTCGCTCTGGCGGCGGGAGAGGTGGTCGGCGCTCTGGTGGGTGGGAGAGGTGGTCGGCGCTCTGGCGGTGGGAGAGGTGGTCGGCGCTCTGGTGGGTGGGAGAGGTGGTCGGCGCTCTGGTGGGTGAGAGAGGTGGTCGGCGCTCTGGTGGGTGGGAGAGGGGTTCGGTGCTCTGGCGGTGGAAGAGGTGGTCGGTTGTGACGATATTAAAGCAGGCTCTTGGATGAATGTTTCTGTGGTGCTGTTCCTAAACTCTATTGAAAAGGCTCTTTTTGTTGTGGGGAAGGGGATAATCTTGCGGGACGCGGTGCAGCCCGTGTTCCCTTTGATAAATCCGTCCCAAAACATTCACCTTGTCTAACGGGTCCCCCATTTCTTACTAATGAGGCAATATTAAAAGAACTCGCCTGTAACGGGCAGATAGTATCACTGGGAGCCACCCGGAGACAGAGGAGCACCCAGAACCAGACAGGCCAGGGGCTCACAGAACCGGGGGAGGGGGGACTTTTCCAGCTGAATCAGTTGTGTGCTGTTCAGAATCCGGTGGAACCTTCTCCAGCAGAACCAATGGTGTGTGATGTTCTGGATCCAGTGGAACTTGTGGGTCTCCAGCTGGTCCTGCAGCTGAATGGAGAAAGATCTGGAGACTGGGGAGGACGAGACGTCCCTCTCTAAACGTCCTGCTCCTCTCTGGACTGAGAGAGTTCTGGAGCAGGTCTGGAGGAGTTTGGGATCGGAATCCTGCTGGAGAGTGAAATTTAGTCCAGAGACCCGTAAACCAGAGGGAATTAAGTGATGTTGGAGACCTGAGTGATACTTTTCTTTTTTAAGGATCAACACAAAGTGATTTTATTTATTTATATTTATTATTATAGAGACCGACATACCTTTAGCCACCGTTTCTTCTCGCTACATTTTGTCAAGAAAAAGTGAACCAGTAACGAGGTTTTGAAAACTGAACTGAGAACCACTGCAAACTGAAAACTGACATATTACTCTCCTATCAGAAATCCCATACCAAAGGTGTCAGTAACAGCTAAGGCAGTCAACAATGTTAAGAAATAGTAGAGCCATTTTGCGCGCTCTATTTTTGGCATTGATGTGACGCCATATTCTCAAACTCCCGGAGGGATCTCGGACGGCTCGTAGTCCCAGGGCGGGCCCAAGTAAATCAGAGACGGGCACCCATGACGCCGGGTCTGCTTTGATCAGAATCTGAAACTCGTTATGTTTGACTTTACCCTTCTGGATGTCAATCTTCAGAGCAAACAGTAAAGTGAAAATAAACTTCTCGTTTGATTCTCGTTTAAGTTGCTCAATGTTGCACAGACATGACAGAAAACAGCATACAGCCCCCAAAAAACTAGCAGACCATGTTCATTGTCTCAGGTTTTTTATTTTATAGGTGCAACTGAACAGATCTGCCTTAATATTTAACTGCTGACAGTAAAAGTTTGAAATTGCAGTCTAATTTTTTCTCCAGAGTTGTATGGCATGCTCCCCAATCGCTTAAATGTTTTACAACTTTTTTTAAAACATTATTGATCATAACAATGGCCATGGGCAGTTTTGGGCATGTAGCTGACTAATTAACAGAGGTGAACACAATGTTGACTTCAGTATTGAATTCTCTAATCATCCCCATGCTGATGAATAACTAAATGAGAGTTGATTAATTAGCCATTAAGACCTTTTTTCATGACCTTGTTTATGGTCATTTTTGGAAAAGAGTGCTAAGAGCAGACTGTTTAGATAAATTAGACTGAAGTGTACAGCTGAGCTATTCAGTTATTTAGATAAACGTATATGTAGGAGGCCTTACTACTCCCCTGCCCTGCATGCCCTTCAGTAGCACCAGGCTTATTTAAAGTACCTTTTGTGGTGCTGAGTTTGTATAGCAAATTATCCTCCAGCTCCTTCATCTTCTTTTTGTTCGCTGTGACATCCTCCATAAGCTTCAGTTGCTCAGCTTCTAGGTCCTGTTAAGTCACAGAACATGTCACAGGTACATAGTACTGCTTAACTGAATCAGGGACACAATTTAAATGGTTGGCAAACTTACATATTTCTCAGTGAGAATGACTCTGCCACGTAGCTGGTTCTCCAGACCTTTCATTTTCACCGTGAAGTCAATGAAGGAGGTCTTAGCACTGACCTCTGGTGTGCAGGCTGGATTTGGAAGCTTTGTAGTAATGTACAGCTGGAAACCTTCCATGATGTCGGTTTCTTTATCTCGAACTTTGACCTGTCGTGCAATATTTGGTATCTTCATATAAAACACATTGATCATCTCTGTGCAGTACATCTGCAACAACGTTTGGACATCTATTGCTAAAAACTGCATGTGTCTAAACTGTCACCTTGTAAGTAGACCTTGACTTGATGAAGTTTTTCACAAGGACGTTGTCCAGCGCTGGGTCAAGCTCCTCACATCTTCAATGAAGAGGGGCCGACCAAGGGACAGACAGACCTCCAGATGAGTTCGGAAGAACTTGTGATTCAGAGATGTAACCTTGAAATGATGAAATAAAAATAAATTCAGTGACATACCTGTATCGTTGATACCTTCTGAATATTTCACCTTCAGGGACAACATACATCTACTATCCATTCTACAGTTTAAACAGAAATGTTGTATAAGAGATCAAAGCTTGATGCATTTAAATATAATAAGTAGCACTCAAGCCTACATGACATAGCTAATTATGCAAAATTATTAGGTATTTTTTATGAGTCATTACAAGAGCTAATTTAATGTCTGCAAAATAACCAGTGATTTAAATGATGGATCTATTCTGGTTTGTATAGTGAAGAAAGAATGGTCTGGCACCCCCATACATGGCGGCATTGGTCAAACAACATATCTCTTCTCGTCCTCTCAAGGCTTCAAGCCTCCGCCGCTCAAAAGAGAGGGAAACATGTGTCAAGACTCTTCTCGGTCTCGCCCCCAATGGTGGAATGAACTCCCCTTGTTTTATCTTCTTTTACAGGAGTCTAATATGTCCTGATTGGTGTAGTTAGGTATCAGTGACGGTGTTGATCAGGTGTACTTGGTTGGATGTTTGGTGGATGTTGACTTAAGTCTTGCTTTACAGGTTCTTGATACAGTTGTGGATTACTTGAGCACTGTTGTACGTCGCTCTGGATAAGGGCGTCAGCTAAATGCTGTAAATGTAAATGTAAGAATAGCCTCTTTGTTTTCTATAAAGATTTCCAGTGTTGTGGAGCTTGGTTTGATTGTACTGATATTTATTTTGGTCCTTTGGCCAGTAAATTATATATGTTTTATTGTTCAGAAAGGTATGCACTTGCGCATGCCATAAACTGAGAGCAACCAGTCTATAACATGTACGTACCTAATCGTTCTGTCTTTCTCTTTTCTTCTCTCTCCCTCTCT
>JBBMFX010022126.1:0-12391 GCA_037832545.1 Rhabdalestes septentrionalis | reverse complement strand
ATGATAGTGATACACTATAGGACAGAAAATAAATGAGGGTGGCAGACACTCCTGCTGTGAGCTACAGTAATTACAAACACGCAATGTGAGAACACACTGGAAGGCAGGCTCAGAGAGAGTGCTGACTAAAGCTAATTCAGTCCTATTGAAGGCTGCAGATCAGTGTGTCCAGAACTGTTAATTGATGTGCATATGCAATTTCTAAACATTGTGCATCACGTGAAACAAATAGAAACAAGTTCATTCAAAGAGATTTTACAAAGAAAGAACTTCACATTTTTAAGGCTGTATTTTATGTTTTCCACATTGAATGTATTAGTCCAAAGTCACATTATAAATATGTGCATGTTAACCTCGACACATATACAGTGACCTATGTATGAAGCTTTCATCACCATCAAAATCAAATGATAAACCCAGAGATTAGTATAGTGGTGAATATAGATGTACCTTTTCTAAACCTAATTCCAGTCCAAACCTCAGTAACCAAAAGTAATTGGTTGGTCCTGATCTGAGATTTTATTTGGTTAGCTCTATTTTTCTCAATTTAACAAAATATGTTTTTGACTGAGACGAAGATGCTAACATTTAATCTCACTGCTTTTTCCTCAGCTCTGTGTGTGTGTGCATGTGTGTGTGTGTGTGGGCTGCTCTGGTATCAGCATAAGAAGCTGTGTGCAGCTGAACTCACCCAGGACTCGCTCCTCTCTTACAAGCCCTTTGCCGATCAACTCCTATTTCTCTAAATAGCCCACGTTCCAGTCCCTCATACAAACATGAGTGTGTCTGCAATATCACATTCTGGCACATTCTAGTATAAAATATGGCAGTTTCTTCAACTCATAAAATATCATATGAAAAGCTTCTGATTTTTGTATTCTATTTTCATATCATTTGAAAACAACAGGCCTTTACATTGTGGGAACATTTCATAACCAAGGGCCCAACAGGGATGGTTTTACTTGACATGTAGTCATGTTACAGTAACATACATATTTTCAAGTTTTATTTCAGAGATATGAGGTCAGGATATCATGGCATGCAATCAAAGTGAACAAAAATAAGTGTAATAATCATTAAGTTCATAAAAATGAAAGTATAGTACTTTCTGTGTTTTATACAAAGTCAATGACTACTCTGTTAAACACCATGATTTAAATGTATGGCCTGTGGCAGATATCCTCATCCAGAGCAACTTATGATAATTAGTTATCGTGAAGTCCCCTGGAGCAACTAAGGGTAAAATGTCTTGCTCAAGGACACAATGTTAGAAAGTGGAAGTTTGAACCTGTGATTTTGTGAACATCGGGTTCCCAGGCAAGTGTTTTACCCACTAATCTATTACAAGCCCACCTGATTATTGATATTCATAAATATTGATATTTGCTAGAAAGGCTAAAAATACCATCCCCTGTATCATCATATCTGAGACCCCCATCTGCAACAATGAAACAAAGCAATGCAAAATTTAGCTAACAAAACAAGCACTAGCTGGTAAACTAGTGGCTAAGTCTTTGCCACAGTAATCAGAAGGGCTGGAATCTCAGGACTGCTAGTGACACCACTGGGGTATCCTTGAGGTACCCTCCCCACACACTGCTCCCCGGACGCTGTGTTCCTGCCCACTACTTCAGCTGGTAAATGGGTTAAACGCAGAGAACAATTTCATGTTGTTTGCAGTGTGAGCTGTGGTGTTTTCACGTATGACAAATGGACACTTTACAGAATAGGCAATGCAACACTTCACCTGGGCTGTACCGGGATAGTCGAATTAAAAACAAAATTTAAGGGCATAAGAATGTCTGATACAGCGAGTAATAAGCTTCAAATATTAGCTTCTACTAGTATTTGCTTGGCATTAACAGAACGCTGAGAAACTCTCCTCCATGCAGTCAAGGAGGGCTAAATTTGAGTTTTGTTTGTTAAGAAAATGAGAAGATTTCTGCAGTAAACACTGTAATGTAAAAAGTATACACACAATGTGACAGTATCTGACTCTGTATCCACAAAAATGTACAGTAAATATTAGAATATTGACAGTTTATAATAATTTTTGAATAAGTTTAGAATGGGGCTTATCTGCCCTAAGTGGTATAGACTGAGAACAAAATGACAGAACTGGGCGTCACAGGCAGAAACATAGAGAATTAATCTATGGTTTAATTCATTATTTAACGTCACATTGCATTTGACTCAGAATCACAGATTGGCTGAAAGGATCTACAGCTTGGGACAGTTCTATCTTTGCCAGTTCTTTCATCTTTGCCAGGTCTTTAATTGGCCTGTAGTTTGTAAACCAACTAGAGTTCAAAATAATAATCATTTTTGACATCAAGCAAAATGAAATGACAAGGATAAAATGTCATTGTTGATGCATTTGTTTTTCTTTGAAAGAGAAGGAAGCCTTAGCCCTAAAGTCCCACTTATATCAACCTCCCCTGTATGTAATGCACTCACAAAATTCAGTAGGAGAGGAAAAAACTATTGACTAAAGTAAGCAGAACTATCAGGGGAGTATGAAGAAATTTAACATTACTCCCATCCACAAACTTATACAATAACCCTGTGAATAAGAACTTGCTCAGCCATGTTAAAACTGGCTATTATCCCTTTTTTGTTTTTGGACTTCTTAGCAGGTCCAGAATCCAGTACTTCACTCCACTGACAAGGGTATTAATTTCATAATAATTACTGCATAATTCACAGCACATACTGAATACTAGTCTTCATATTAAAGACATTCATAAGATTTAAAAATGTAAAATACGCCTAGAATATATAGGGACCATGATCCTGGCTATGAATCCAATAAGTACAATGTGTACAGTAACGCATTGTGTGGCACTTGCGGAGTCTAAAATGATTCATTTTCTTTCAAACCCTGTATAAAGGTGGTGTAAAATGGATTTTAAAATTCAATCCGAATGCAGCAACTCAATTGCGTTACTTCAAGACTAGAATGTATTTTCAAATGATAAGATTTAGTCAAATATCATTCAAAATATAAAGGAAAGTTCATGCAGAAAAAGGCTCAGTCTTACTAAAACAACTGAGTGGAAGTGTGGTGAAATGTGAGATGTACTGAACTGTTTCTTAAAGAAAGGTGATCGTAGCCGACCTGAATCATGCGAGGTCAGAGATTTTCACCCCTGCTGTATATGATCCGAGTGTGATCGGTGTGGTTTTGTGTTGCAGGCGGTGAGAAGGCTCGCTGCGTGTTGCTGACAGCAGAGAACGGCCTGTTCCCTGGAGCTGCACTCAGACCTTCACACAGCCTGCCGGTGAGTCGAATGTTCGTACATCTGCAAAGTGCCATCTGTCACTGGCGAAAATGAGTTTATGCAAAGCGCTCACCTGCATTTGTTCCTCTAAAATGCACACATGCATAAAAATAATACACAATTGGTTTGTCACAAATGATTACAACGACACTATGCATGTAGAATTTATCTGGATAAAAGCTGTTACAATATTTATGTATTGAAACATAATCTAAAAAATGTACCATATGTATTTATTTAGGTATGATAAACCACTGCTGCTGCAACCTGCTTCTTCATAATGTAAACTTTAGTCAGCATTAGAAGAAATGTGCTGATCAGCTGATCACAAACAAATGTTGCTGTTGGTGGAATTATTGTTGCTTGGTAACCAAAGCCACATTTAATGTGGCTTTGTGATAAAACTCTCCTACCCATATTGGCCCCATTAATGCATTCTTTTATAGCAACTGTTTGAAAGATTTAACACATTTTGACAAAAATTTCATTCCTCCTTCAAATTTAGTTTGGAATGAAAAAATAAGCTGCATAATGTTGAGTTTATGCTATAATGCTAAATGACACACCTGCTTTAATCCACTCTTCATTTCTCTGTATTTTACATCTGTTTGAAGTCTAAGTTGTAAACAACAGCAACAATGAATATTCATCCATTGTCAGAGTAAAGATCAGTATTGCTTGTTTGCGATCATAGATGTATCTCTGTTATCATATACACTAAAACAAAACTGATCCAATAAAATGTTCAGACCCAGCATCTGTCAGTCCCAGTCCTTCCGGAGAGGTGTTAGAAAACAATACAGTCCTTAAAACGTGCATTAGATTTGTTGGCAATTTCATTTAAAACATTTGCCCTACATAGAACACGAGCAGCACGGAGGAACAAATTGGTAAATCATTATCATACAGCCCAAACTATGGAAGTTCCCCTGGTTTATGTTGATGCTTGAGGTGTATTTGAATCAAAGCAAAAATAAAAAGCTGGTGTAGTGTGACTGGTGTCAGTGGATTTCAAATAGTTCACTTAAAATTATTTACTTATAAAATAGCACTAAATCAAAGACAATGTCTACATTTGCACATCATATATGATATTTTATGCAGATATAAAAGGTTTTTTCACTGAGGCTAATTGCTTTAGTTTTGAATGCTCAGCATTTGAATGCTTGTTACCTGTCTGATCTGAGATCAGTTATGTACACTTCACTGGGGCGTGCTGTACCTGTCACAAGTGGCTCAGGGATGAAGTTGCAGGGCTGGCAAGGCTTATGTAAACCCTACATTCTCACTGATGTGTGCATGTGTCCTACTTTGGAGTATGTAGATAGATATATCCCTGTGTCAAGATATTGCAGAGCATGGGAAATGTACATTTGGAGAATGTATGAATGCAACATGAACAAAGAAATGTTCATGAAACTGATAGCTTGTCCAGCAAAGCTGTTCTAGCATCCTAGGCCTCTTTAAGATGTATTATAGAACAGAAATGTAAGATAAGAGATAAACATATATACATGTATACAAACAGTGGAATATCCTCAAATGACTAGTAGTAGCAGACATTTAATGAAACACATGGCAGAAAAATTGCATAAGAAATATTGCACTTATCAGTACTTGATGTGAGGATGTGGGTGTTTTGCTGTGTGTGTGTGAGGTCCACTGCAAGAGGTCGGTTGAAGAATCTGACAGCAGCTGGAAGTAAAGACTCACACAAGGTGTTCCCATGAATATATATGAAAGTGAACGAAGAACATTTCTTTGGAACCTAGAAATGAAAAACTCTCAGTCTTTATCAAGATGTTCTGATCTATTTCTTGTCGCGTGCTCTTCCTTGGAGGTAGCTTTGACAAGAGCATCTGCCAAATCTGTCCAGCCATGGAGCCAGACTCTAATGGCTTGTTTGTGTCTGGACAGTGTTCCCTGCTCCTACTTCCTACCCCGTTAGACTACAATCTTCATAACTTCATTGCACTGCTCAGATGATTAGTGTGCTCGTCATACCTCGTGTGTGTATACAATATGTTTGCCATTGAATAACACTATTGCTGGTGATGTGTTGCAGAAGCTTGGACTGTTTTCAGATACACGGGTCATTCTTTCTCTGTGGTGGTGCGACATTGTGAAACCAACATTACAAAACCGTGCAGAGTAAATATGGAAAAGAATGAGATTTTCAAAGGGATTAAAAAATCCCCCCAAATTTATCAGCATTCTTCACATGACTGCGGGCCCACTTGTCTTTGATTCTTTGATGAGTTTCCCCTGAAGGGCTTTATGTGTTTTCTCTCATATTTTCAGAGCGAGATCAGTCTGATAAACAACAAAGGTTTTCATTCACTGCCTACCTTTCCCTAATCATTTTGAGGAACCCGGTCATGTAATATGAGAGTCGTCCACATAAGTTCTGAAAGCTTTGCCTTTTAAACAAAGGGGTTTGCAGGGTGGGTTATGGATGTTCGGGGGGTGGGGGATGAGAAAAGGTATGTGAAGTGAACAATTCCTGGAAGCAATAAAACACCTGTCCTGGCTCTTTTGTGCATGTCATTATGCAAAGACATTCCTCAGATGCCATTGAGTGTTTGTAACTTTTTTTTCCCAAAGGGGGGCTTGTGCACTTTTTGACATGCACAATTGTTCTGGACGCCACATGCTTGTGTGCAGTTGTCATTGTCCAGCCAAAATAAAAAAAACAGCGCCTGTTTTCAAGCAGCCACAATTGACCCAAACACTGTGCGTGTTCCTATTTGCTAGTTTGTGGACAAAGGCAGGGTGGCTGGGGGGCGGGGGGTGGTGCCTGGAGTGGAGGGGGTGCAAATTATTGCACAGCTGAATAGGGTAGCTGTAACCTGAGCGAGAGGCCGCGTGTGCTGTCTCTGATCTGCCCTAGAACGCGAGAGAACCCTCCAGGACTGGCCTGCACCGTCCATCGATTCATTATTCAGCAGCGGGACAGGGGCAGGAGCGCGCGCGCGTGAGCGAGCTAGAGAACACCCCCTCCCTCTCTTCCTCCTTTGCCTCCTCTTACCTCCCTCCCTCCCTGCCTCCCAATGTCACCCCGGACAGCTCGGCTGCACCAAAAGCGCAACAGCTCCGCAGAGGCGGCTCGGCTTTAGCGCGTTGTGCGTAAAGAAGACCTTTTTTTAACGGGGAGGAAACAGCAACGTGGTGGTGGGAGGGGGAACCCTCGATGCCGCGTGCCGTGCAGAGGTAAAGACCACCACCGGTCAAACGGCACATAAAGACCATTGGTAGGTTTTCTATTATCGTACTTGTTTAGTATTATTGGTTATTGTCATTATTTGTATATGAGACGTGGTGATGCTACACTAACTATAGGCTGTTAGATTGCATTTTGGGGGCTCGAGCCCAGTAAACAGGCAGGTCAGCTGCATCGTGGACTGACTGCAGAGGTTTTTCCTTGCAGCACTGCACCGTGCCGGGTCACCTCCACTAAGAATACATATGAAGTATCGATTGGACACACTGAACTTGAACGCGCTTCCAAAAGTTGACTCGTGCTCCTGTGTGGAAGCTCATATGATCATGATATTCATAACAGCACTGATTCACACGTTAAGCTTGAAAACAGCTATTATCAACCTGCTCAACTGCTGCATTTCATCTCATTTCACTACTGTCTGTAAATTCTAGCCCTCTTAGCGTCATTGTGCGTGTGTATCCGCCTCGCGCGTGTGTGTGCACGCGCGCGTTTGTTTGTGTGTGTCTGAGATATTGTGCTATATACACAGTGTAAATACCCCCTATGTCAACCTGCCCTTATTGTGTGTGTACTCCAAGGCTGAACTGTATTAGGTTCTGTACAATTGGAGGTTTACCTACTGCATTATTGGGCAGGGGGTTAAATGTCTCTAACCAAATATTGCTTACTGCATCATTATAAATGGCCATGGATGATTGAACACACCCTGTTGAGACAGTTCTTTACATAAGCCGTGTGTAGATGCCATTGGTTCTGAATCTCTGACAAGCACATAGGAGTTGGAGTGAAACATTTATTTAAGAAGTTGGTCACTCACCTGTGTTGTTTGTGCTATTTACTTGAATGATCACCTCTGCTGAATCTGGCATGGTCCACTTAGAATTAATCCATATTGTAAGTGGACCATCCCAGAGAACAGAAAGTTGTCAAAAAGGAACAGTTCCAGATTAGTAGTCTTCCCTTAATCTCCTATTAATTGTCGCTGAGCATAAGAACATCTGCTAAATGCTGGAAACGTAATGTAAATGGAAAATTTAAAAGAAAATGTTGGTACTATAAACTAATGTTGTTCATTTTTCCTTAGCAAAATATCTGAGGGCTAATGTCAATCCAGTTAAATGATATGCTGTTAGACTTTTTGTGGCATTGTCCAACACTTGTTTAAAATAATCTGAGAGTTAATAGAGACTCATGTAATCTGTCTGTTTTCTTACACATGTGCTGGCCGTCATAGAACTAAATATGAGAATTCTAATTAAATATTTGCGAAACCTGAGTATTTTGACTTAAAAAATCACGTAGAATCTCACGGAGTCCCCCAAGGATCAATTTTAGGCCCATTACTGTTTAAACTATACATGGTTTTGTTTCCTGATCCCCACCTGTTCCATTTCCTTAGATAATATTAATGAACACATCCTTTTTTAATAATAGAAAACAAAGGTTAATGTTATTGTCAAATAAGAATGGATGGAAGATGTATGGTATTTAAACTCCTTATTTCTGAAGGCTAAAACTGCAAAAACATCTACCATCACCTCCATAATATCTCTACAGTCTGCTACCCTCCGCTGATAATGAGTGATTTACCCATACGTCTTAGTCCACTAGACTCATTATCTGCCCACCCAAGAGGGCAGTTTTATGTTGGGGGATTACTGTCCAAAGAGGTTGATTTATGTCTCTCCTACTGTGTTTGGAAAACATGCTACTATGATTACACCCTTCCTAATATACTGCCAAATGCAACTGTCTAGGTTGCGTGGACGTGCCAGACCTGAAGTTACTAGATCAGTCAGACCATCAAATAAAATTGTTAATCCCTGAAATTCAGATGACAGCAGAGTTCCGTTTTTATCTATGGTATTTTAGATCATAATTATATATTATAATATATATATTATACAATATTATATGATAGAAAAAATTACTGGACTCATTTTCCCACTCATAGTGATACCAAGAGTCTGAATGTGTCCCTATCCTGACCTTTTCCATTATCATGCCTATCACAGAAACAAGATGTCCTCTCCATCGTCATTTCCCTCACCATTTTTTGCCATGTCCACCACACCCTGTAATGGCAGGTCATCAATGGGCAAAGCGACAGTATCAGGAAAAGCTTAGTGTCCTTGGCAAAGTGAAAGTGCTCAAAGCAGAGATTTGCAAAGCAAGGAATGAAGAGCAGCAAAACAGGAAGCAGTCGCTCAGAGGAATTCCAAAACACTGTCAACGTTTGGTCTAACTCACCAGCAGGGTCCGCTCCCCCTTTCTCCATATGCCAGTAAATGTAGACGCATACTTTCATTTCTTATTTAATTATGTGTTTTGCCAACAAAGCAGCACAAAACATTAATTTGACCAAGGTCCCAGACTCCCTTACCACAGTCGCTATCATGTACACAATGTAAAAAGTGAACACAGTGGTGTTTCCTGCAAATTACCACATGCATTCCTTAAATTATACATGCGACAACCTGTCACTGAATAATCTTTCGCAGGTGAGCAGGACTTCCACTCTGACATTATAATCTAAGCAGGTAGGATGTTAGCTCAGTGGTGGTTTCCTTTGGCTGTAATGGGATATAGCTAGATTTGAGCTGAGGGGTATCATGTGCTCTTTGGCTGGAAACAAGGCCAGTGGAAGCTGCAGCCTTTGTTTACGTCTGTGTTGCCCATGTGGTATACTTAAGGCCTAGAAACAAAATGAGTGCAGGTCCAGCAATCCTCAATCCAATCTTGACCATCAGTATATGCTTGAGGTTATCACTGACCTGTAGTATTTCCCGACTGACCCCTCTTTCTCCCCACTGATACCATTTGGATGTGCACACACACTTATTACACACAATCAATCGGCTGCTGTTTTCCAAGAAGATCATTACGCAACACAATCAATGGGTCATTCTTAACCACTTTTTTGTCTCTTTTGCTCTGGGGCAGCTTTCACAACTGAACAATCTGCAGGGTAAACATGTTTTACAACATCTTGTAAGCTCTTGGGCTGTTTTCTTTCTCCTTTTCTTGACCTGCCCGGCTCTCCCTGCATCATGTTCCTTATTATTTGAGAAAACACTTTCTACCTCTTGGTGATTGCTGCCCTTGACTCAAATAGCATGGCATCCAGCTGTCTGTTGCAACTTTCCTTCAAGACTTTTTTCTTACAAACAGTATTGTTTTTCATTCATTTCCATCTGCATGCCTCCTCAGAAATGACTTAGAGTCAGAAAACCTTTTCCAAAGGTAATTTAAAATGCATAAAATACAGATGTGAGTCACAGTATATAGACAACCAATTGACATGGAATAGATTAAGAGACAAATTCCATCAGATTTGCAAACCTTTAATGTCTAGCATTACTCACACCCTTTTCTGTATGAGTGTGGCCATGGTCAGGCATTTGTCTGATAGGGCCACAGCTTTAATGGAATGCTATATAGAAAGCTGAGAAGAGTTGAGCACCAAGTAATGAAAGTTTCAACTGCCTACCTTTAACATAATGTATTTTCAGAGACATGAGTAAGTCCTAGGAGGGCTTTGTCATCTTTAGTTAATCTGAATTGCATTGAACAGGCTCTAATGAAGCATGCAGAGGCAGTGGAGACAATCATCCATTCTCTTTCTGATTAACACTTACTTGTTCTTGGGATTAAGAACAGATGACTCTGATGGCCAGGGCATAGCTGGTGGCCCCTCTTGCTGTAAATGCTGTAATTGTCATTTGTTTCCATTACTTTGATGAATTCTTACAAAAGCCTGGTGATCTCCCTCATTTGTGCCAGTTGAATGCTCTCTGGTTTAGGGCTAAGTCGAATTTCTTAGAAGAGGGCAGAGATTTCTCAGGATATTCAAAGCTAATGTACAATAATCTTTAGAGAAAATTCTTGGTTAGGTGTCCCCTTGGCTTAGAGTTCAGCCACAAAACTGATGAACTGCGTTTTCTGCTCACCACAGATCAGCAAAGACATGACTGGAATAAAACAATTCGAACTGCAGCTGTGAGGAGAATGTTGATTACAAACACCACACCACCTAAATAACTTTTTGAGTTTCAGAAAAAAATACACCACTGTCAATCACTTAAACCACATCCAGCTCTTCATCAAGGTTGTAAAGACTTGACGATGTGGTTTTGGCCTCTGAATTATGACTGCTTTTGTAGATACAGTCTTTTGGTGAACATTTTTATAGTCCACTGTAAGTCATACTGTGTCCTAAACCACCCTGATTAATCTCTGCCAATTAAGTGAAAACCTGGATGTGATTTGAGTAGGTTAAGGGATGAATTAGTGAGTTAATACAACTGAAAAATGTTGAAACCTTTGCGTGACTACAGAGTCCTAGTGATTTTTAACCCTCAGAAGCCTTGCAGGTCTAATGTAGCTATAAAAAACCAAACATTTATGCTCTAAACAAGCCTTGGCTGTTTGACTACATTTGGGGTTTGGGGAAATTTGTATAATTATTGTGCTATTATTAACAATATTATTATTATTATTATTATTATTATTATTATTATTATTATTATTATTAAAAGTAGTGATGTATATGATTGAATTATCAATTAACTATCATATTATTATTCTTAACTGTACCAGCTGTTAATACTAAATCTCCTACTGAAATAGACTCTCATTTGTAAAATGGTGGTACATGACAGTAAAACTCAATATTCCAAAAACAGCCAGGCATTCATTACATCTGCCAGTTTTATCATGAAAAAGAAAATGTCATATTATTTGGAAACTCTTTTGCTATCAAATTCCAGGAGGTTGCAGAAGGGTCATGGGATGCCAGAACATTCTAGGCGTGGCTAGTTGTCTTTAAACAGTCCGAAGAGAAACTGGTTCAGTGTGTTTAGAAATAACTGCTGAGTTTAGTTCACACATCCTGTTTAATAAACACACCAGAATGCATTATCTGGTATTAAAGTAAAAACAGGACCACCGTTTGTTCTATATTTGTCTCCTAAATTTGTTTCCTTGTACACAGGGTTTTAACATGTATATTATTTAGTACAGAATCTTTATGTTGCCAGAAAGTGTTCTTTGACACAGAGTAACCAATTTTGGTTCTCTGAAGAAGGTTAACAACAAATTAGATGGAACAACACATGTGAGGAACCTCCAGAATAAGGTTAAACCCTTTAAAAGGTTCTTCACACTCCCACATTTATTCGTGGTTCTTCAGTGAAGCAAATGTCATTCTTCTATGCTCACAATCCCTTTTTACAAAAAAATGGGTCTTTACAGAACCTCCAGTTGAAAGGTTCTGTAGAACAAAAAACATGACATCACTCCATAAAGCAATTTTGGCACCTCTTTTTTATATTACAATAATAACTGTAATAGAAGTTCTTGTTAAGTATTGCCAGTGCATGTATTCTTTCCATTATTACACTAATATGCCTTCCCTCCCAAATGGAGAATTTGGATGGAACTGATGTGGAGATAATGAAGGCAGGAGGTTTATTCACACTGACTAAATAAAGAAGGGTAATCAGGGTCTGGAAATAGGATTGCAGACGCGCTGATTAGCTGCTGCTGCCGTACTCTCACAGCATGGCACACCACATCCAATCACACTAGTCTTTTTCCACATGCAAACACACACATGGTTCCAAGGCTCAGGCTGCCTGGGCTCTGCTCATAAGAGGGAGCTGCTTGCATTTGGCCTGTAGCTGTTGAAAGCAGTTCCGAGGACCAAAAGACTTCAAATTACGTTTGGTGATGCTTTGAATTGAAGCTGATGACAGAGAAACAATCAGGAATTACATTCAGGAGTCACTATGCAATGGCGTCAGTCATGCTTCGGGGACTGTACTGCTCGCTTCTTTGCTCCGAGCAGGAATTGCTTGAAGCTGAGTCAACTCTCACAGAACCGAAT
>JBBMFX010022109.1:0-12391 GCA_037832545.1 Rhabdalestes septentrionalis | reverse complement strand
GTGGACTTTGTCACGGACCTGCCGGTGTCCAAAGGGTACACTACCATTCTGGTTGTGGTGGATCGGTTTTCGAAGGGGTGTCGTTTCCTTCCGCACCCTCAACCTTATCTTGACTCTTGGTATTAATGTTGATAACATAGATATTCTTCCTCTGTCTACAGTAATTTTCAGTCACTACCTTATTACATATGATCTTCATCTCATAATTGAAATGTCCCCTAACATTTGTATCAATCGTGCAATTGCATCTGCCACAGCTCATAGTTTTACTGAGAATTTTCCAGAAATACCAACCCCCACCTTTTCCAGCAGACTTCGATAACCTAACTGAATGTTTTGAAAAGTCTCTTCGATTCACACTAGACAACGTGGTACCTCTAAGGCGTAAAAAAAAAGTCAGAAAAAGCTGGCTCCCTAGTACAATGATCAAACATGTGCTTGAGAGCAAAAGGCACGTAGACTAAATCGCAAATGCTGAGTGACAGTTGCTAGCAAATGCTAGTTTGGAATCTTTCCACATCAATTTGAAGAAGAGCAGAAGAGACTTAGAGTCTACAACAAAGCACGTACCTACTTATCATCTCTCACTGAATCTAAATAATACTCCCCAGGCTTCTGTTTAGAACCATTTCTAAACTAACTAAAAACCACAGGTCCCTGTAAATCTTTCTAGTGGTATTTATATGTACATTTTCAATAAACTAGAAATAATTAGACAAGAATTTCAATTTAGAAAAACGAGAAGTTGTAGCTTTTAATCTAGTCAGACAAACAGAACCATCATTACACAACTGTGGTGTCTTATCTTTCAAATGAATCTGGTTAGAAAAAAAGGATGGAGTGGTTTCACTATTAAACCAATTTATGTGCTGATTAGATAATTGTTAGTGTTAAAAATACAACTGACACACATCTGCTTAAATGAGCTCTGCTTGATCACAGAGATAATAATGATTTTACCATTCACTTGAAAGAATATAAGTGCCCACATCCCCATCTTCAACATGCCCACCATTCTTCAAAGGAAAGGTGATTCAAAACAGTCCATATACTCCCAACTGGGCACCTGCGATCAGGGTTTCCAGGTTTTACATGCAGAAAGAAATAAAACAGTACAATGGAATTAGTCAGCCTTTAACAGTCCTTTACCTCCTCCCACATTCTGAATTGTGTGGGTGTGTTTCTGCAAAACCAGTTAGATGGTAGGGGAGTATCTGTGGTATTTCATAGCTGTCGTACTTCTGTTTGGTGCTTTTGAACTGTGCTTAGGCTTTCCAGTCTGTAGGTGTCAACTTTTCCCAGGCTTGTGCTCACAATAGACATAGAAAGAGGGGGGCCAAGAAAATGCTACAAACTACAAAGTACACCTGTGTGAGTAGTGGAGTAGGTAAAACCAGCCACGAGTATATGTATACGTAATTAAGTGACTATTCAGTGCATTTAAACATATCAGGAAATGTGTTTATGACATTTAGCAGCTAAATGACTGTAATATGTCAGCCCCAACAAGGTTTAATCACAGTAGAACTAATTGTGGTTATTTGGCAGTGAACTATGAGGAAAATTGGTTTGGCATGAAGACAGTTATTTGCATATTAGTGCACTAAAATAAATAAAACAATCCTCTGTACAAATAAGCAATAGTAGCCACTGAAATCCTTTTAGTAAAAAGCATGAACAGAAATGGGATGAGGGGCAGCTCTGGCCACTCACTCTGAGTCTCCTGAACCTGGGTTTCGACAGTTGTTCAGAATCTGCTTTGCAGTATATTAAAGTTAAAATTTCCAGTGTGATATTTTGAACACACTATCTTTGGGTAGTGGTGTTCCAGCTTGGGGAGGGGCCCAAGTGGAGCCAGGATCAGAGGAGCAAAAAACAGACAAGAGAGTGTCAGAGTCACAAAATAACCTCTTGGGGTATAGAGACTCGAATAAAACCAACAGAGTCCTTTTTGCTCAAATGATTCAGAAAAAGATTTATTTGGTCATCTGCAGATGGAGACAAGGAAATAGAACACAGAGACAGCAGACAAGCTGCCTCCCTGCCCTGACCTGTTCCGTCCGTCTCATACAAAACACAAGATCTTATACCCCCTGTCCTGCGTAATCTTAGAAGACGTCCCATCAGAGGTGTCCGAAGCCCATTGGACCACACCTAACAAGTTATTGTCACTCATGCAGACTGAGCAGAACGTCACACTTCTCGTATGACCCAGTCTCCATAGTAACCCAAGATCTCCTGTTTACCAAGAGACGGCCTTCAGTGAGTACGCAAGACACAGAGTCAAAGATAAACATTTGGACATTTTGACTCTAAGACCTTATCATATAACTACCCACAGGTCAACATGACCCTTAGGAAAGAAAACTCTATAGCTCAGAAACTAAGAATGAATCAATGAATAAAACAGTGAATCAATGGATACAGAATAAAACTGAATCATTCAAAAGAAATGAACCACATAAAAGAATAAATGCTGATTTTTCCACGACAGAGAGTTAGATCTGTTTAAATTGATAAAGTATTGTTAATATCTATAATTAGTGCAGGCTAAAACCCCAGCATATCTAGTACTGATGTGTCGTTCGCGAACGAGCCTGCTCTAAGAGCTGATTCTTTGTAGCGAATGAGAAGAACCAACTTCCAGCGAGTGAGAGCCGGCTCCCCACTTTATTTCATTTCGCTGTTCCGCTCTTGCTCTCACTCTCAGTGGCTCAGGGGCTGCCGGCGGGTGTGGTGAGGCTCCAGTGGGCCGGCGCTGATCTGAGTACAGTGCTGGCTGGGCTCTCCGCAAGTGTTGAGCAGCAGATCTGAGTTAAGTGTGTCAGGCGGTGGGTGGGGGGGACTGTGCATTGTGGCGACATCAGTCGCATAGGAGAGAGTTTAAAAAAAAAACAGGGTAGATACTAACCGAGAGGAGAAACCGCATCAGCCCATCCAAGCTGAGGCATTAAATTTTTCTGAATGTTTACTTGCACTGAGGACATACTTTTTGTTTACTGAGTTTGGTTGTGTTTCTGTTTGTTTGCAGGTAAAAGTTTGATTAATATATTAAACAAAAGTAAGGATGCCTGCTTTTGTAACAGAACAAATACACCAAATTAGGCAATTATCTAGCTTCTCATAAAAGACTTAATGCAAAAGGGTTTATATCAACAAACAAAGCACTCAAATTTGCCAGGTTAGGCTAAAATATGAGGCTACAGGTGATAATAAACTAAGAACCGTTTGGGAGCCGAAAGAGCCAGCTCTTTTTTGGGAGCCGAGCCATAAGAGCCGGCTCTCTGAAAAGAGCCCAACTTCCTATCAACAATATCTAGCTAGAACAGCCTAGCAAGAAAAGGCAGAAGTGATGAGTGGGAGAGCACCACCAGACACCACCCATTATATCTCAAACACATCCAGTGCCTCCGATGAGGGGATCATCTTTCACAGAACTAATAACTGAAACGGAAGTTACAAAATCTGATCTTGCCTCAGTTTTAGTATAAAACTGGCCTCTTTTTCAGTATAAAATAAGTACACTCATGGTACACTACATTTTGCTAAGGATTGTCAAGTGTAATTATGTTCAGTTTTATGAGATCCCATGGCCTCTAATGGCCTTTTAAGTGCTGAATCATCTCCTTAATATTAATCATTAATATAAACTGACTTTGTTTGTTGCAAGAGAGTAATAGTGTAACCCTAAGGATTACTCAGAATTCTCTCAAATGATATTTTTTGTCTTAAAGGCTTGACAAAAACTGATGTTGTACCTTCACAGTATGAAAAGAGTTTTGGACTAAGTGCCAGGCCTTGGATTGCAGTTTCGAGCAGGTATGTGCGTATGTCTTGTTTGTAAATCATTGAGTACAATTAGTTTTTATGGTAAATGCAAACACATAAATCCATTTATTTGAGCAACAAGCTCTGCTTGTCACCTGCTAGTTCGAATGGAAGACAGACTTCATGAGTCTTGAGAAAATTCATGAGCAGCTTGAGAAAATTGTGTGGAAAGCTTTTTATTCAAACAGCATTACAATAAACACAAATTATGTCAATTTTTTTTTTCCAATTTTCCAATTTGCATGGCTGTCTCAGAAAAACTCTCGTGTTCATGTCATTCTACTTTATATAAAATTCATAGACAAATTAAGCTCAACATTGGAAAAAGAGGTGCCCACTACAGCTGCTCACTACAGATTTTTTTGTGTTTTCTTTTTATTGGTGTTCTAGTCATGGGTACATAGTTACCCATTTCTGTTTTGTTAACTACCTTATTACTTCTCATGCCCTCGAGCCAGTTTCTGTTTACCTTCTGTTAAGGCAGCCTGTGCCTGTTCCTCCTTCTTGTCATTCCTAACCAGTCATGCCAGAAACATGACAAAGGATGTAAAACTTTTGATTTTGGTGAAGACCTGGATATTTGCTGGCTGAGTTGTGTTGGTTAGCAGTTTTAAACCTGCAGGCTGGACCCATGATTGACCAATCTTACACATCAGTTGCAAACTGAGGGCAAGTTAAGCGATTGTAGCAACAGTAGCAGTAGTAGATGTGGTTGCGGGAACAGGATCAGTTGTAAGAACACCATCAGTAGTAACTATTCCTGTGGATGTGGGAACAATTGCAATTGCAATTGTTGACATTCTGGGGACAGTAACCATTGTTGCAGCAGCATCAGTTGTAGCTATTGTAATGAGAACACTAAAAGTTGCTGCGCCACTTGTGTGAACAGTAGTGGTTAAATAAACAGTTGTGGCAGTGGGAACAGTAGAAGTTGAAGAAACAGATTTGAGTATTGTTTGAGGAATGGCAAGACAAATGAAATGGTCAAAAGAATTGGAAAAGATCCCCAGGGTTTTTTTGTGGAGTTAGTGGAACAGTCCTGGGCTCAGGGAGCCACAATGTTAATTTTTCATGGAAATAAACTAAGTCATTTTGCTTTTTTATTTTTTATATTAAATTTAGACTGAAATTATTGTTTGGGTGTAGGAGTGTGAGAATTGTCTGTGTTCTAGTCCAAGGTATATAAAATCTAAAAGGATCTTGCTCACTAAATCCTTCCCCACAACCCACCTGACACATACACAGCCAAGTGACGCATCAAGGTCAAGGGGAATCCAGCGTCACGTTATATAAACAGGAAGAGGGAGCTTCCTCACTGCTCAGACACTGAGTTCCAACACCAGTCAAACCACTTCCTCGCCATCGAGACTGTGAGTACTCTGACGGCTGTGTATGTATGTGAATGTTGAATCCTGGTGGGTCTCTTTCTCTGTCTTTGCAGAGCGGTCACAGACCAAACCATGTGAGTAAACCGCTCTCTCGCTTCTCTCCGCATTTGAGCTCTCCCCAGACAGGCACCTGAGTGGGCCGCGGCGGTCTTAAAGAGTAACATCGCTGAATGTCACAGTTACCCTCACTTCGCCAAGCTCTTCAAGGCGGCCTTTCACCATCCCGACAGTGAGGTAGAGTTGGCTTCTCGTCTTTACCACCTTCGGCAGGGAGACCGTCCGGTGAGCAAGTACAAGCCAGCTGGGGCTACTCAGCACTCCGTACGGCCTTTTACGAGGGACTGTCTGTCCGAATGAAGGACCAACTCATCGGGCGAGAGCTACCGGAGACGGTGGAAGAACTGATCCAGCTGTGCATGCGCATAGACTCTTGCCCCCGGACAGCCTCTCGTACCCTGCTGCCAACACCATCTACGCCACCTCTGAGGGTCGTATCTAACACCACTGGCCCTCCACCTCTGTCGGAGGCCAACGCCGACCCCGGGGAACCCATGCAGTTAGGGCACGCCTCGCTGAGCCAGTCGGAGTGGACCCGAAGATACTGCGAAGGTTTCCAGCGTATTGTGCCTCTCCTAAGCATCACTGGGCCATCTGTCCGCTCCGACCGGGAAACGAGTCAATCCAGTGAAGCTGAGAGGGACTTCCACTGGGTTATCGGCCACCACCTCCAACGGACTCAAAGCTTCTCTGTTCCTGGTTCATGCACACCTCCAGCTCAGTCACAATCAGGTCAGTGTCGACGCCTTCGTTGATTTGGGGGCGGCCGGCAACTTTATTGACTTTTCTTTTGCCGAACAGCTGGGGGTGAAAATGGAGGCGTTATCCCGGCCACTAAAAATCACCGCCATTGACAGTTGGCCCCTCCATCACAGCCCCATCTCATCATGCCCCATCCAGTTCACTATTGACCAGCACGTGAAATCCATCTCATTTTTCGTCACACAGCTCACCTCACCACCTATCATCCTTGGGTACCCCTGGCTCCTGCAGCATGACCCCCTCATCTCCTGGACACAGAACAGGATCATCCAATGGGGCGCGACCTGTCAAGAGCTGTGTCTCGCTGCGGCAGCCGGGACATGTTCAGGGGAGTCCCCAGCCCTCGACGCCGACCTCACCTCCATCCCGGAGCCGTATCGGGACTTTAAGGAAGTCTTCTCAAAGAGAAAATCCATCAGCTTGCCCCCTCATCGGCCGTATGATCTGCCCATCGACCTCCAGCCCGGTACGTCTCCACCCCGCAGCCACCTTTATTCCCTCTCGAAGGACGAACAGCAAGCCATGGAGGAGTTCGTCACCGAGGGCCTTCGTCAGGGTACACTCTGGCCCTCCTCCTCCCCAGCTGCAGCAGGGTTCTTCTTTGTTATAAAGAAGGATGGCGGACTATGACCCTGCGTCGACTACCGAGGGCTGAATCGCATTACCAGCAAGGATGGTCATCCACTCCCCCTGACCAATACTGTCCGGGACGCTCTCTCTGGTGCCACTATCTTCACCAAACTGGACCTTAGAAATGCCTACAACTTGGTCCGCATCAGAGAGGGCGACGAGTGGAAGACTGCCTTCATCACTCCCACCGGCCAATATGAAACACTGGTAATGCCGTTCAGTTTGTGCAATAGACTGATTAACGATGTGCTCCGGGAAATGCTGGGTTGCTGGGTCTTCACCTACCTGGATGACATCCTGATCTATTCGAAGACGGAGGAGGAACACCTCCAGCACGTCCGAGCGGTCTTAAAGAGGTTGCTGGCCTACCGACTTTACTGTAAGTTGGAGAAATGCGCTTTCCACCAGCGCTCCACCACATTTCTGGGGTTTGTTATCTCCGCTCAGGGTGTGGCCATGGAGCCCCAAAAGCTGAGTGCTGTGCGTAGTTGGCCCCTACCTGCTATGCTTAAGCAGCTCCAGCGCTTTTTGGGGTTTGCTAACTTCTACCGACGTTTTATCCAGGGCTTCAGTTCAGTTGCGGCACCTCTAACCGCTCTCACCAAACCATCGGATCACCCCTTCAGCCATCAAAGCGTTTCATCACCTCTGTCACCTTTTCACCACAGCACCCATTCTCATCCACCCGGACATTGCCAACCCGTTCGTTGTTGAGGTGGACACTGCCGATGTGGGCGTAGGAGCGGTTCTCTCACAACGCTGTCTAGACCAGGCGAAGCAATTGAATCCTTGTCAGGCACGGTGGGCTCTCTTTTTTGAACAATTTAAATTTACCATCTCCTACCGTCCGGGGTCAAAGAACCAGAAGGCCGACGCACTGTCTCGCATCTACCAACACGAGACGCCCCGGACGGACCCCGCGCCTATCATACCTACTGAGATCATTGTTTCACCTCTCCGGTGGGAGTTGGAAGATCGAGTGCGGCTGGGGCAGGCCTTGGTGCCCCCACCTAACAAAACACCTGCCGGAAGTCTGTATGTGCCCGCTCCTGTCAGATCTGAGGTCCTTCAGTGGGCACATTCATCAGCATTGTCGGGTCATCCGGGGATCAACAGAACTCTGACACTCCTCCGTCGTGCGTTCTGGTGGCCAAGTATGCCCGCCGACGTAGAGGATTTCGTCCAAGCCTGCGTGGTGTGTGCCAGGTCGAAGTCATCCAGTTGCCCGGGGATGGGAGAAAGCTCGGATATCCATCAAGCAAGCCAATCAAAAATATACTTCGCAGTCCCTCCATCGGCACCCACAGGGACGATTGTTCCATGTAGGTGACAGGGTCTATCTATCCACTCAACACATTCACCTTCGCACCGATTCACGCAAGCTCTCCCCTCGATTAATTGGACCCTACAGAATAACTCACCACATCAACCCTGTCACCTTTCGACTTCAGCTGCCTGCCTCACTCCGGATTCACCCTGTGTTCCACCACTCACAATTAAAACCCCTCCTCACCTCTCCCTTGTTGCCTGCCACCCCGGAGCACACGCCCCCCCCCCGCCTTATTGACAGTGGTCCCACTTATACCGTTCGGCGGATCCTCGACTCGTGACGACGTGGCTGTGGCTTTCAGTTCCTTGTGGACTGGGAGGGCCACGGTCCGGAGAATGGTCTTGGGTCCCCGGGGGGTTCATTCGTGACCCAGCACTTATCCGGGACTACTGTCGTCGGGTATCCTCCCACCCTGGTCCGTCTGGAGCCGGTCCTGGATGGTTGGGTACTGACACATACACAGCCAAGTGATGCATCACGGTCAAGGGGAATCCCGCGTCATGTTATATAAACAGGAAGAGGGAGATTCCTCACTGTCCAGACATTGAGTTCCGACGCCGGTCAAACCGCTTCCTCGCCATCGAGACTGTGAGTACTCTGACTGCTGGGTATGTATGTAAATGTTGAATCCTGGTGGGTTTCTTTCTCTGTCTTTGCAGAGTGTTCACAGATCAAACCATGTGAGTAAAACGCTCTCTCGCTCCTCTCCAAGTTTGAGCTCTCCCCTCACGCTACAAAGGTGTCACGATTCAAGGTAAGGTCTTCTGTTCATTTTATTCTCACCAATATATGACACCACCAGAACACACCCACACTTCTCCACCACACATCAAAATCTTAAAATCATTACTGATTTTCTGGCCATTCCTACAGTTTATACTAGTGGTCCCCAAACTATGTCCTGCGGGTTGGACACGGCCCGCCTCCACATTTGACCCGGCCCCCTGAACAATACCAGAGATGCATAATTTTTCCCCCCGCATTATTATTTTTTCAGTCTGGCCACGCTATCCAGACTAATGCATCCATAGAACACTGGGGTGTAGTGGGCCTGCCCGACTGAATCCCTAGAAATGTTTCCTTACGTCAATAAAGCTTATTTGATTTGAATTGTGAACCACACTGAAAATAAATGTTGCTACTACGACCTCACTTTGCCCAGATCGTGAACGTGTTTTTGACAAGTAATAATAATGTGTGACCCACCCCTGCGATCGTCACACTTTTTCTGTTACAAACTGACCATGGCCCCCCATCAGAGAAGGGAAAAGTCGTGTGGCCCTCACTGGAAAAAGTTTGGGGACCCCTGGTTTATACCATTCCTACAGTTTTTAACCTTGGGATCTCTGCTGTCAAGGGCATGTATATCAGAAGAATGGAGGCCTTTAGAGGAAAAGTGGACCAAAACTTCTAGAGGATGGACACATAAATTACAAGAAAAAGAAGAAAATAACATGGATGAAATTTGATCACTGATATCCAGCAAACATTCACTGAAGGTTAGACCTATAAACAATTATAAGCAAGAATTTATCTGACATTTAAAGTCATACTCAGTGTGGATTAATTTTGTGTTCATGATTATCAATGACTTAAGATTTGACCTGGAAACCAATTAAGCGAAAGAGTAGACCAAAAATCATTTCTATACAATAGGAAAATTTACATATTTTTATTTTGATTATTGCTATTGAATAGTCCATTGCCGTTGGGGGCCTGGTGTTTAGGGATCTGCCCCTGTGATTTTAAGATTCTTCAAATGCCAGGACACCTCTGAAGTACATTTGAGCAAGGTACCGTCCCCATACACTGTTTCCAGGGTTCTGTGTGTTTCTGTTGGGTGGGGTTAGTGCTGTAGTCAAGACCATGTAAACCAAGACCAAGACACTGCCGAGACCGGAGGATATCAAGACCAAGGCCAAGACCCTATTAGGCGAGACCAAGACCAAACCAAGATAGAAAACAGACCAGGGCTAGAATCGCCATCATGTTTGTTGGATTGACTGTAGGGAAAGTAAGCACTACTGTAAAGTGGCATTACTCGTTAAATTAACTTAATGTTATCTTTTTAATTATATTGTCAAGGTGGTTCGACAAAATAGCAGAGTGTGTCTTTTTCTGGGACATTTGCAAATGTACTCTTTGTGTTTTATAAAGCTAAAGTTAATTACTGCCGAATGTACGGACATCTGACCGGTTGCACTTTTATTTATGCGCATTATGAATACCAGTGTTGTGCAAGTTACTTCAAAACTGTAATGCATTTCAAAGTAACTCGTTACATTACAATATTACTGTATGTAAAATGCAAGGCATTCCACTACTATTGCATTACTTTTAAGATATTCTCACCAAAATAACTTGAAATATGGAGTTAGCAATATAAATATACCTTCTGACTTAGTGAGCTCATTACACAGCCATTGGAAGGTGCGGAGATATCTGATTAAGCTGCTTATGGTTAAAAATAGTACTATCCAATGTTAGATCAGTTGCAGGTTCACTCTTGGGCGTCGTCACCATTGGATCAGAGAGGGACGTGTCGCCATTACATTTCATAATTTTGACGCCCTGGGGTTCACTCATCTCTCTGCTCTGACTGACTACAAGAAGTAAAAAAAAATTTCCTCTGCTGATCTCGCGGTGAGGACAGAATGTCTTAAATACAGAGTGTAATCATTGGCTAAAGATCCTCAGGTGTGAGTGGAGCAGAGAAGAACTGTGACAGGAAACTTTTGTTACAGCGTCCCTGCAGTAAAGTTTAGTGTTAGGTGTTCTGTTATATTCAACTTTAAAGTCTAGAGATGGGATGAGATGTTTGGGGCGGGGTCTGCATGTGGCCATGCGTGTGCATGTGTGTTTGTGGCTGAGGGAGAGCACGTGTATGAGAGCAGTGAGAGTACATCCCAACTAGCTGGGCTCTGTTATTTTACAGTTGTACTTCAGGGTGGTTACGGCCAACTGTAACCTGTTCTGTAATAATAAATAGTAGTTTACAGCAGACACGTATCATTCCCTTCTAGTGACGCTACAGTATGAAGAAAAAAAGCATGTGGTTTCTCTTTCTTCGTCCCATCGAGACCATTATGTCCGAGACCAAGACAAGACCGAGACCAAATAGATTCGAGACCAAGACAAGACCGAGACCAAATGCAGTCAAGGCCAAGACCTGTCTCGAGAACTACAGCACTAGGTGGGGTTTACATCCTGGTGGCCTGGGAAAATTTGAGTTTTCTTTTTCTGTTATCTGAGAAACAGGGGAGTCAAAATCTCTCTGAGCTGTAACAGTAAACATGGCAGTCATGTTTTGCAAGAGTAAAGCACTTGAGAAACAAAATCCATTTGGAGCTGATTGTTATTGCAGCATTTGCGAGTGTGTCAATGAAGACAGCCGACCCCATGTCTAATCTAACCACGAACACACTCATAAGGATTGCACTGTTATGCCCAAATGTGATGAAGTATTTAAATAAAAAAACTAAAGCCTGTGGCCCAATTCCAGTGAAGACTTGGTGGTAAATTTCAACACAGACAATCAGAAATGGCAGTCTGACGGGTTTTCTTGCCTTGAGGAGCCCTGCCCACCCATCCTGTTTGATGGATGACATACATCGTTGTGCATTTCTTGTGGTCTAGCAACCTGTTGGACAGCATGTGTACCTTCACCTGCAATGTTATGATAAGAAAGTCCATATTTAATTTTTTTTTAAAGTAGCTACACGAACAAGTTCTTCATATTTCTTTGTAAGCAAGGGTGTTTAGGCCTGTCTAAGTATCATTGGAGGTATACCAGATGAAAAACGACAAGGGCAAATTGATAAAATTGTTTTTTAAAAATTAAGTTGTGAACCCCATACGGGCCAGTGCTTTTGTTCTGCATCCACACAATCGTCATGACAATTGCATGGATCGAAATATTTGTGCTTAGATTAGTATTTTCCCACTCTGACACATTGGGAATGATTAAAAATGTCAAAAAATATATATAGAGGATCTAACATGTCAGAATAAAATTGCAAGAAAGCTTTATTTATGTTACCATGAGCTGTCAATATCTCATCTGTGTGTGACTGAATCTTAAGGATGAAGTGAATGGCAGCCGTTTCCCAAGATTATTAATACAATAATTTGTCTCCAAATTCATAAGAGTTGTGATAAGTTTTCAGCATGAGACCTTTTGCTGCATTAGTAAATAAATATCCACTCACCTAAAGGATTATTAGGAACACCTATTCAATTACTCATTAATGCAATTATCTAGTCAACCAATCACATGGCATTTGCTTCAATGCATTTAGGGGTGTGGTTCTGGTCAAGAAAATCTCCTGAACTCCAAACTGAATGTCAGAATGGGAAAGAAAGGTGATTTAAGCAATTTTGAGCGTGGCATGGTTGT